>JAGDQP010006818.1:30339-70303 GCA_022664845.1 Lepisma saccharinum | reverse complement strand
GAATCGCAACAAAAGCGACCCATTTCTGAAGCGGTTGGTGACTGGTGATGAAAAGTGGATCACTTACGACAACGTCACGCGAAAACGGTCGTGGTCGAAGCGCGGTGCGCCGGCGCAAACGGTGCCCAAGCCAGGATTGACGGCCAGGAAGGTTTTGCTGTGTGTTTGGTGGAATTGGCAGGGAATTATCTACTATGAGCTGCTCCCTACGGCCAAACCCTTAACTCGGAACTGTACTGTCAACAATTGGACCGTCTGAAGGGAGCAATCGCCCAGAAGCGGCCAGCTTTGACCAATAGGAGAGGCATTATGTTCCACCAGGACAACGCCAGGCCACACACATCGATAGTGACTCGCCGGGAGCTTGGTTGGGAGGTTCTTATGCATCCACCTTATAGTCCGGACCTGACACCGAGTGATTACCATCTGTTCCTGTCCATGGCGAACACGTTTGCTGGTGCAAAATTCGCGTCAAGAGAGGCTTGTGAACATCGACTGTCTCAATTTTTTTGCCAATAGGGACAAGGGCTTCTATGAGAGAGGCATCATAATATTACCTTCCAAATGGCAACACGTTATCGAACAAAACGGCGCATATGTGACCTAAATCGGATCATTCTAACTATGGTAAGTCAAGCCTTTAATGTCATGCAAAAATAATGGATTACTTTTTACTACACCAGATATATTCTAACTACGGGATATTGTTCCATGTAAGTACTTATTTGTTTCTGCTGTTTTATTTTTATTATTTACATTATTATAATATGTTTAAGTATGTTGGTATCAAGAATTTTCGTGAGTCGGTCATGAGAAAGAATTTTGACCTCTCTGTTTTAGTAGAGAAAATTGACTTTTCACACCTCTATAACAAACTATTGTAATCATGTTTATAATTTACGCTTTTGTCATTTCGTTGGAGTGATGTTTAATATTGCAGCAAGAAAACCAAACCCCTAATCAAGAATTAGTGGAAGTCAAATTGCTGTAGAGTATTCCTTGTACTTCTGTTCCTATAAATATGAAATTGCGTGTTTTTCCTAATAAAAGGATACTAACTTTGAGTCTTAATAATAATGCTCAGCACGTGTCGCTCATAATCAAAATATAAACAAGACAATAGTGTGTACTACGTGTGTGATACGTGTGTTACAACACAAACAATCAAGGGAAACGTAAACAGCGCAGACGACAAATTGAGTTTCATCAAGAAGCCACCAATACGAAAGGAGGAGTTAGCGACATCAGCAAATTTGGATCTATAAAACACCGATACACCAGTGTAAACCATCACTTCCCCGGGTGATCACTTCTCTCCTCTTTCCTAGTACTCAGTTGCTTTGGACTGGTACGCTCCTTCCTACCTGTACACTCAGTTGCTTTGGACTGGTACGCTCCTTCCTACCTGTACACTCAGTTGCTGTCGGACTGGTGTGCTTCCTAAACCCGCTCTCTCAGTTGCTGTTGGACTGGAGGGTTTCCTATCCTGCTCACTCTGTTGCTGTCGGACAGGTGGGCTACCTAATTGAACCTGTGCTCAGTTGCTGCGGACTGGCACAAAATCCGGTACTCAGTTGCTGCGGACTGGTGCTATTTCAAATCCTTCTCTCTTCTACGAGGCCTACACCCAAGAAAAACCAGAAAAGTTATAATTTTTTTGTTTGAATAATTACTTTGGTACGGGAGACTCTTTTTATTAATCTAAAGAACTTATATTATTTTTATAATAAAACTGGTGATGGGCAAAACTCATACCCAGTGTATCATTGTCTCCACCTATATTTCCACAAACAACAGGGTGTTCCCAAAGGAACATTACGATAACGTAAATTTTTAATTTGCTTAAGCCTTGAATAGCACAGACCACTTAAAACTTCAGGTTCCACTTATAAGTTGAATGCTTAAACTTCATTACGGTTCAATTCAATGTTGTTATCGCAAAGACGTAAACCCGTAGACTTAAGCGTAGATCCAATATTTGAATATAGACCCGCAGCTCAGTTTTCATTTTTACTTTGGGGGTGGCCGAAAGACTAGCGCGCTCGCTTTCTGTGTGCGTGATCACGGGTTCAATTTTCTTTGAGGTCTATTGAACAGTAGTGCACAGACCACTTTACATTACAAAAAAAAAAAAAAAAAAGGCCCGTCCTTAGAAACTCAGCAGCTCGTTTAGGACGTTATTGATTCAGTCAGTTTTCATTTTTTATTACTGTAATGTTTATGGTAAACCATTTCTAAATTGTCCGGTATCAATATTAGCGGTTCTTTTATCTGTGCATTGAGATGGGATGGTGTTGTTGAAGATTTTTATACAAAAAAAAATGTTTGTTAATTGCGCACAACCACCAATGCCATGATCTTCGGAAAGCTGATAACCTCGTAATAACTATCTGTTGCTTTGTAAATAAATATGCCGCTTGGGCAAGCAATGTTGTTTTTACTTACTTTTTAAGCGCTGAGTCGTAATAAACGAGAAGGCCTTTGGCTCTCATAGAACTGAAGTAGATACGGAAATCATAAGAAAAAAATGTTCCACTTAAATTCCAGCTCGGGTTAGCTCTCACCACAAGTACGTTTCATATCTAGTTCCTGTATTAGAAGTGTTAGCTGAATCAAAGGCGTAGGTTTTACGGTCAAGTTTATTTAATAATAATGCATACAAGTAATAGAGAAATCAGAATTAGAAACACTTGATTATACAATCAACTGGCTGAATGGTTGTTAAATTTGGTTATACCTGTGAATTCATTTTTGGACGATTTCGTGTAAACATTGAGTGTTTCTCCTACAACAGTAGTTATGATTACATTCCGGTTGTTAGGCAAAATATCAATTCTTTACGTTAGAGATGTTGCCATAAGAACTTAAGTTACTTTTGCGGTCTTAGACGGGCTTAGAGTCAATCTCATTGTGATTGCACTGCCTGTCTCAGTACATATTGTCTTGCCTATTTCCATGCTTTTTTTATCAGATCTGTAGTATGTTTACTCGAGCAGATAACTACAGTTTTGGGGTTCTGTTCGATGATGGATTGAATTATTATTAACGTTCTAAATGAGTTGGCGAGCGTCTAAGGACGGTACCTACAATTTTTTGGTATAGTGGACTCCGAACTACCCCATTCAATTAGCCCACTCGCACAGAAAGCGAACATGCTAAGCTTTCGCCCATCGAGTGTCATTGTATCACATGATATGAAGTTTCTCTAGACTAATCATGGCCAACAGCAGGCCCACGGGACGCATGCGGTCCATAGTGTAATGTTGGCTGCCCGCAGTAAGATAAAAACTATATAGTAATGTGTAATGTAACTTAATTTTAAAATCTTATATTTACAATTGAGTATTCTATATTATTCTTCTAATAGTGAAATGTTGTAATAAAGACAAATTAAATAGTGGGTAAGTGCAAAACTGCTGCACGTTCTGACATGTCACAGGTTAGCGGAGCTCATAGATGACGCTACCAGTGTGTGAATTGGTAGCCCCGTAATCAAGAGAAGTTTAGAACAGGCATAGGAAGTGTGGACGTGCAGACAGGAACAGCGTATCTTGTCGGTTAAATTAAAACGGATGCGGAACACGTATCAGGCACTGTGTAGTTTTTGAATCCGATAAAGGCAGTAATGGAGCCGCAGCCTACGGCAACATTCGTCAAGTGTATTGTGAAGATGCAGTTAAAGATTGCACATGTTGTCGGTGGTTTCGAAAATTCAGGGACGGAGACAGAAACGGTCTGGACGTCCGTCGGTGTTTACCGAAGAGGATCTCGACAAGCCATACAAAACAGCCCGAAAATCCAACCTTAGAGAAATTAGTCACTGCTAAGTTCGATCGTTGGAACTCCACATCAGCGGAGTGCGACTCAACGAGAGGGGCGCGTCGCGAACTGTTTTTTCTTGCTTTCCGGGTACAAAAATGACAGTTTCTTGACACGTATTGTCACGGGTGATGAGTTAGTCCTGTACCGGAACGTAAATCTGAACCGCCTCCATCGGCGTCCAATCCCGAACTTCATCCCAAGATGATAAGTGTGTGAAGGCATAATTCACTAGGAGATCCTGGGACCTAACCAAACCATTAATACCACCTTCTACTGTCAACAGTTGGACAGACTGTGAGGAGCATTGCTATCGAAGTGACCAGGCCTCGTGAATCGCTAAGAAGTGATTATCCACCATGATAACGCTAGGCCACAATGCTGCTGTCGTCACTCGTCAAAAATTTCTGAACTTTGGTTAGAGGAGTTTTTTGTCTACCCTATTTAATTAGTTTTGCCTGGATAAATCAGTCGGAGCGAAGAAAGGATGTAGAACAGACTTTTATACCTCGGTCCTACCACGGAACGTGAATAGCTAGCAGAATTTGATCAAAGATTATAACCACAGCTATTGTTTTACTTTTAGATTCAGAGCAGAGATAACACGTTGAATAAATTAATAACAAATATATATAAATAAATAAATAAATCACAGCCATATTCAATCCACTAGTGGATGAGGCCTCTCCCCGAAGGGAGGAGTTGGTCTACTGCTCCCACGCTGACCAGACGGGTTGGGAGAGGAGAGCCGAAGCTCTCACTGTGATCGCCACTGTTTTTTATTCACAGCAGCTCCCCAATTGTCCTCACGATGCTGGGTCAACACCGAAATATTTGATATTTACTTGTATTTACAATAATTTGTAGCTGGCTTGTCTTTAACGTAGAAAGGAAGTAAAAAAGACGATTTCGAAAATAACGTAGCCCCGTGAAATTACTAGCAACACTCTCGTTTAAACAAACAAATTAAACAACTGATAATTTGGATACCGTGGGCGGGACTTGAACCTACGTCCTCTAGTATGTCAATGTAAAGCGTACCCTCTTTTCTTATCATGGCAGGAAACGACAACGAAATACAAACGTAGATTGCACACTTTCATTGGAACGATTGAAATCGACAGAACTATTTCGGAGATTTTTATAAGGCGGCCACTCTATTTGTCTACCCGGTGCGTTCTATCTAAGCTGACTAAATCTGACAGGCTAGGTAGGACACAAAGAAAGCCCTGTTACCTTAGAGTAAACGTTCCTCGACCTGGCCAGAATCACAAAGAAGTATTAGATCTTATGCTTAGCTTAACACACCCTCGAAGAGTATACCAGACGACACCCTCCTACTGTGCAAATGGACCACTGTAAAGATAACATGAATACATAAATTTCCCCCAAAATTAAAATTTAAAAGATTGCACCAAATTGTGTCTTAATAGAATTGCTTATCGCACAAAACTCGGTTCAAAAAGGCGTACTCACATGTGGCCTCTCAACAAATATGTTCATGCTCTCTCATATACTAGAACTCGGTTTAGAATTTTTCAAACATACTTCGATTTCACTCTAAGTCCCAAACTATCTGAGACATTGAAGTTGATCCGAAGAGGGTCTAGTAGCTGTCGACTGGACCATGGCCTAGCTGCTTCTGTATATTTTTTGCCAGCGATTCGATATAAACAATTGCAAAGAAGTTCCACTACGCATGGGAGAATAAAGTATAAACTAACGGAACTCGTCTTTCTTATCTCCAAACGGAATGAACTATCCTGATGGTGACCTCCATCCAAGTTGCCGGCTGGCCTAACAGAAACCAGCAAAGACAAAATTTCAAAATACCGTTAGCCAGAGTAATTTTCCATCCATACTCTGGTTCCCCAAACGGAATAGCGACTCAAAACGACTTCTTGTAGAAGCCAAAACACTTACCATTGGAATATGCATTTTCCAATATAAATACAAGATCCTAGCCGGCATACTATCAGGATATCCGCCTAGATCTCTTAATACAATAAGTTTGAAAGACATTTTCAAATTACAAATGGAGACCACAAATAAAGCAATAATAAAGATATCTTCACCCAATTAAACATTACACATACACACTATTTCTTTACCTTATAATTAATACAGAAATATAGTAATAGCAAATTAATGTAGAGTGATAGAGTAAGATGATCGGGCAGGTCGACCTTAGAAGAAATGAAATACATATAAAATTATTAGCATACACACACATTTAAATGCAAATCATGATTTATCGCGTACATAGGAAAAAACTGAGCGGTGTCAACTTCAGTTGGGAGGTTTTTTACCCCACTCATTCTATTCTCCTGATTTGGCTCCTACATGATCCTTTTTCACGCTTTGCAGAACTCCTTCGCCCAGAAAATCTTTGATGTGAGGCTGTGATAACCACCATACAACAGACTCCAAAGCTCAGGACTTGTATCACCATGGGATTCATCTTTCAGAAAGATGGCAAGAGGTCATCGATTGCGATGGCTATTATCCATGGCGAGTTACATTTTGAGCTGGTTCGCACTTAAATAAACACACCAAAAACGGGTAGAACTTTTGCACCTACCCAAAACATAATCAGTGCCCTATTAAAACACCGAGTAGATTTTTTTTTAAGTTTGTCTAAACGTGTGCACCCTATGACGTTACTACTCATTATATATTGGCCCTTGTATAGAAAGGAGTTGACTACACCTGCTCTAGAGATCTAGATCCTTTAGAATAAGTTCATATTTATTAAAGCGGGATACGAGAATATTTTTTGTTTGTTTTTCAGACTCATTTCTTGTTACATTTTCAACTCTTTGTAATTTTTGGTGCGTATTTTGATGATTTTTAAAGCCTAAATAAACATCTAGGCTCTATTTTTTTTATAAAATTTGAGATTTTTTTTTCAGCTTTCTTTCAACACATTAGAGATCTGGATGGATTCGGCGTTAGATTATCCGTTTTGTAAGAGAGAGTGGGAGAAATCCTACATGAAATACAAATATTTCCAAAGTATCGCATGTAGAGAAATTGGTCCTGAATATGCAGAAACGTTGCGTGACCATTGTTACGAAGGTGAGTTGCAAATAATCTATTTTAATGACACTTTTTAGCTACGATAGTTGATTTTTATATTATAAATATCCTTACTTAATTGGATTCTAATTAGATAGTTACTTATAAAATTATTCTGTACGCAAGGGACCAGTAACACAAAGTTTAATTGTGACGGTTAAAAACATACACAGGTATAAATTGTTGAGCAGTCTCATCCCCACTACCTGTAACCGTAGATATTTATTAATAGTTTTCACAGTTCCAAAGAGTTTCAAGTCACGTACACAAAGCAAATCATGGTGTTGATATTTGTTCGCAGGTCATTAGTGAAAAGCAAGTATGTACGTTTCTTCAGTTAAGTTTAGAAAAAAATGCGCGTTCAGGTGAATTTAAATGTAGCTAATTGTGGTTGGTAGGTTTCAAGAAACACCTGGTCTCCATTGACTGGTGGTTATGATATCAACTTTCAAATTGACATCAGGGAGGCACGCAGGTTCGAGTGATGCTGCTTGCCACCGTGAGTGAAGCTTACCATGGTTGTCCTTAATTTCACTTGGAAAGTGCCAGTATGCTATTGCGATAAATTTCTAGCTGCTATCTTAACTATCCCGTTTCCTGAATGAGTGCTTGCTCACACAAACATGTGACAAACTTAGACGTCTGTAAATGTTTAGGAATTTGAATGAAGTAAAGAGAATCAAGATACGAAGGTGCTTCACAAAACCAATAATAATTTCGAAAGAATGATAATTGAATCACTGTACACAATCAAAACTTACACAAAGAATACTGTTTTAAATTAAACTGAGTTAAAAAAAGCCACAGTAGAAGTTTAAGTCCACATAATACCATCTCTGAAATATAAGAATAGGTTAACGAAACTGTAGTAAGACTACTAGAATTATTAAGTGATAAACAATCCGAAACAGAAGACATAACATGGAAACATGTCGTACAGGTTTAGTGTCATACTTGAAATCTACATGTTTCACTCCTTTTTGCTTGATGACGTCTACTGATTTTCATTTTTTCTTTCTTTGTTTTTCAGTGTGGAATGTTCCTTCTTACTATAGTGAACCTTTTGCCCTTACTCCAGTTGGAAGTATCCAGCATGCCCAACAAATAATCACAGTATATACCAAACTTTTCTTAATGGCAGTAGGAGTACTTAGCTCAGAGCTCCTTACAGACCATATTGAAGAGGCGGAGTTTGGTTTTTCGGAGTTTGCATTTTGTGTAGCCAATACACCTCCACTGAATGCAGCTGGCCAAAAGTGCCGTAGATACAAAGACGTAATCAGTGAGCTTGTAAGTATAGTAATACCTTAAAGTTACATGTAAGTAGTTCTGTATCAATTCAGACAGATCAGAAACAGAAAAAATTGACGGGATTATTTCGTTAATGTACTATGGATGTATGATCCTGTTCCAAGGACTACAAATCCTTTAACAGTAAACAGTCAGCATTGTTTTATTCATCAACAGCCAGGTGATTCCAGCTTGTTTTCTGATCTGAAAGCTGATACTTTCAGCTAACTAACTTAATAGCTTACGGAACTCGCCACAGTAACAACCGTTCGGCATTGGATTCTATCCTGGGCAACATCAAGCTAGTTTTCATCTTAAACATCTACTTCTCGAAGGTCTCTTCTAATATATCTCTAAGCTGCATACAATATTTCGGTTCTGAACATATTTGCGTTGCGTCACAGTAGCTGGTTCATTCAATTTCTCCAAACCACTGATTTACGACCTCTATGATTTCAATATCTGGGTGGTAAAAAAAAATACTCTCTCCTAACAAACATTTTTTTTTCTGTAATCGTTTTCGCACTTGGACCTGGGGAATAAGCCGCATATTTGAACAATTAAATCCTGTCTTATGAATTGTATAAAGTACAATACTACACCTGTGATTGGAGCGTTGTCAGGATATACCACGACGTTGTTTCTTAGTTGCTTCTCGCAACTTTGATATTAAATTAGCATAGTTACCACTTTCTTTTCTTTTTTTTTTTTAATAATTTATCGAAGCATCACGTGGTGCATGCCAGAAAATAGACACCATTATCTTCTCTACTGTTGTTTACATTGTGATTTTTTAAAAAAACATTTTACTTGCACGGGAGAAAATTAATGTAATTACTTGGCTCTAGGAAAAGTCTCAAATTTAAAACAAAAATAATCACTTCACGTCAACTATTTCGGAGCCAACACCGGTCTCATCATCACGAGCATACATTTAATTGTGAAATAAATACAGCAAGAAAATAAAGTAGGTATGAAAAATAAAGAAACAGGAGTATAAATACAGTAGGTAAATAATGAACCATGTTGATCTGAAAGTATGCAAGGGTTGCCAGATTGGCTAGTCAAAATCTTGAAACTGTCTTCTGTTCACGTGTGACTACGTAGTTGCAGTGTATTAAATGGATCAAAGCTAAATGTGTGACGTTAAAAGAATATTTGGCTACTAAAGTAAAACCTGATCCATATTATTTTGACTATTTTCAGGTAGTGATATACCTACCACTTTTTCACGAATACCAGTGCCGATACTTTTATACATATTTTCTATATATTGTGACTTTTCAGAATAATAAGTTGATGGGGTCATGTCAACACTGTATCAAAACTTTACTAATTTTCTCTGTTGTGTACACCACTTTTCAAAATATTCCGGTAAAAGTTAGATTGTAGTGAGCAATATATGTGTGTAGTAGTGAATGTACAATGTGAGGATAAACAGATGAAGGTGTCAATGTTGACATTACCCCTCTGTGGAGTAATGACAACAATATTACCTTTCACCCCCTCAGTACTTAGGTGTTGCTGATATCCCTTCAGGTGAAAAGCCAAAACCATGAGCTTCATTTTAATAATGTCTTCGTTGAACTGGAGATGTAGGGGGAGAAATGTAGAATTTATTAAATGTACGCCAAAATTTGACAGGCCAATCTTATACAAATATATGGAAAAAAGAATAGTTCGTAAAGCAAGGAAAAAAGCTGAAAAAATCGTTTGACACTTGCTACAGAAACCCTCATGTTTAACACTTTTTCCTGTATGATCCTATTAATGTCTACCTTTTTTTTTTTTAAACTCAAAATGTGCATTGATGTTAGGACTTAATGGTCTCCAAAAGCCCAACCTGAAATTCAGTTCTTTTACCATAGTTCAAAATATTCTTTTTAAAAATCTAATTAACTTCCAGATGTGACTGAAGACATTCTTATCTACAAACGGAACCAGTCCCATGAATTTCGATATTACCATTTACAAGTTACGCATTTCTAAAATAATTGTTATCATTACCCCATTTTATCCTGTTAGTTGCAACTGTAATGACTCCCATGAAGTTACCTCAAACACAAAGCAGCTAGATAATCAAAGCCTGGGCTACCCCTTTGTGAAACTGAATCTCCCACATCTAGAGAACTTCACGTTCCCCGCCCTGCAGCGTGCTGGCTACTGTGTGTAATTGTTCCCGTTTGTTCTCAAGCACAACTCACAAGCAAGGAACCTAACCGGGCGGGAAGGAGTAATGAGTGCACTATTGGATTGATTATTTTTATAAGTGAGCATTAATTTTCATAATATTTGACCTCCATCCGTTGAAAGATTATTAATTTAATTTTGATTAATTTGAATATACTTTAAATATCTGGTAACAATGCACACATTCAGGATATTCGAACTTCGTTTTTGTCATTTTAGTAACTATGTACTTGATTCTATTAGTTAAGTTTCTAAAATCCACAAAGATCCATGCCTCAGCTGGGCACCGTGTTTGTGTAAAATTATACACAAGTGATTAATTTTAGGACTGGCCACTTTTTATATACATGGTATTCGAAAAGTTGCAGTATTGAATATGCGACACTGAGCATCCGTAGTTCATTTGGTAGAGCATTGGCTTAGTGATCGAAAGGTTCTGACAAGGAGACCGTCAACATTATCATGCCGAAACCTGCCCTCAAATTTTTCGTACGTGTCGATTATACTAAAATAACGCTCCACACAAAATTTGAAGTGCCAATTCAAAGTGCATGTAGGCCAAAAAAAAATGTCAGAAATTGGAAAATTTTACTATCATAATATAAATCTAGTTGGCTACACTGGCCGAGTGCCAGGTGGACTGGGGATGGGCATTAGTGCTACTTTCCGTGACAGTAATAACAGTTGCTGTTATATACAAATAGGTGTTAAAACTGATACTCCAAATATCAGTTCTAAAATAACTGTCTATAACTTGGAGTTCTTTATTCCCAACTGTAATAATGCAATATAGAAGCTCAATTTTAGCTTAACTTACTTACGTAGTGTCTGTTGTGTCTGCAGTATTACATGTTACACAAGTTTCCAGGTGCGTAAATCGTGTGCGAGTAAGAGTGATAGACTATTCTTTATTAGCAAATCACGTCGGGTCGACGTCAGCCATGGCGTGGCCGTCGTCGACCTGCCAAATTTGCTCATAGGGTTGCTAGGACATGTTAGAGCATGAATTCTGCCAGGATTTTCAGTTGGGGGTATGTAAAGTCAAAATAGTGAGGTTTAAGTGGAGTTTTGCACGTTTTTATCGATTTTTGACAGCAAAAAAATCATAAAGTTGGGAGATTGTCGAGAATTTGGAGGTGACACCCACCACGAGGGGGGGGGGTAGTCTGGCGGAATCACTGTGTTAGAGTGGTTAATAATTTTCGAAACCTATCTGATGCAATTATAGCGGGTTGAACCAACTAGTGGTTACGGAACATTACATATCAAGATACATTTCAATCAGGGGAGTGTGAAAGGGGTCAGGGTGTTGCAAGATCCCGAAATTGTTTCATGCAGAATTAGTATAATTTAAAGCGTCATTATATATAATGTGTCCTTGAAATAACGGTGACCTCCAGGTAGGCAAGAGCTTAGTACGCTAGCTTTTATTGCGCGTGGTGACTGTTTCAATTCACGCCGGCCGGGTGTATTGAACGGAGTGGTTCGGAGTCTACTTTACCAAAAACTGTAGGTTCCGTCCTTAGAAGCTCACCAGCTTGTTTAGGATGTTAATAAGAATTCAATTAATCAAACTCTGAAATAAGGGGAAAACTTCGGGAGGAGATTATTCACATCAAAACAAGAAAGAATTTCCTTTGAAAAAATTTCAAATCATGTACAGTATTTTGGAGCTACAAGCGCTCAAAATTAAAGCAGCCTCATCATAAGTGATGTCATATTTCGTCAGATAATGACGCAAGCCCTGTCGGCTTAGTAAACCACAATTGAAGTTCCTACTCTCTCAAGTTGAAGGGGTTCCGAATAGACAGGTATTGTAACGTAAGAATTTCATTGTCAAGGAATTAATGCCATTTAATAGGGCAATCATGGAAATCCCCTCTAAATTGCAGTCTTCAATCCTAAACATTGCTTAAATGGATGTAGTGAGTGCAACTTTGATTTTCATTTGCTAAGCTAATGTCATTGGCTGTCAAGATATGACATTATTTATGAATTTCTAATGTGATTTTAGAAAAGTTACAAAAAAGTGCATTTCAAGAATTTAATGCAAAATGGAGAATACAAAATTAGGACCACTGCAGAATACATTTCTCGTCCCAGACATTTTCCTCTCGACTCGTTTCTGCATTCCCCACGTAGTAAGCAGCGCAGTCATTTCTCTCCTCCAAGTAGCTAACCTGATTCTCTGTCCCACTGTAGCAAACTCGATTCATATTATGGCAGCAAAATTTTCAGGTTTTTGACAATTTTTTGGGCCCACTTGCACTTTGAATCGGCACCTCAAATTTTGTGTGGAGTTTTATTTTAGTGTAATCGACACGTACAAAAAAATTGAGGGTAGGTTTCGGCATGACAATGTTGACGGTCTCCTTGTGAGAACGATCCCAGCGGCCGCCCATCCTGACTTCGAGTTTTTCTGTCACACCAGGCAAATGCCGGGATGATACCTAGTAACTACGCCCTGGCTTCCAAAGCTTGTTCCGACATGAGCCTTAGATGCTCAAAGCTCATAAATAACAATTCAATGTGTGAGATGTAGAGGTGTGCAACGAGCGGATTTCGAGCGCTCGAAACACAAAAATACGTTTTCGAGCGAGCAGAGTATGATCGAACAAAATCTGCTCGAACACTTTTGCTCGAAATCCTGGAAACAGAATCGAGCGCTCGAAAGTCCTGGAATTTCCCCTTCAGCTCCGTTTATCTTGGTAAAGGACGTAATACACAATGTTGCCAACTGTGATACTATTATTCTTATCATAGTATCATTTCAACTTTATAGCTTTGATACAACAGATAATTAATTGAGTACTAAAAAACTATTAACGTGATTCCATAGGTATTTTAACGTCAACATTTCTGGGAGCTCCAAGGGACGCTGACTACAATTCCGAGCCTTAAAATGTTAAAATTTGTAATCCAAGACCGCGGCAGCGTGAAACATCATCATTGTAAAAGATAGTCTGATTAGGAGAAGGGGGGGGGGGGGGGTTCATTACAAAGACCAAAAATATACAATTTTGAAATCCAAGATGGGGTAGGGCGAAATGTCACAATTGTTAAAAAACATCAGAATCTCGTGAAATTTTATATGTGGGGACTTGAGATGGCGGCAGCGCGAAATGTCACAATTGTTAAAAATCATCAGAATTTCGTGAAATTTTGTATGTGGGGGCTTGAAGGAGCCCTGGGTCCATTACCGAAGGCAAAAATATACACTTTTGAAATCCAGGATGGCGGCAGCGCGAAATGTCGTATTGCTAAAGTCATCAGTTTTTGGTTAAATTTAATAAGTTGGACTTCGAAGCGCCGCTGAAGTCAATTCCGAAACTAAAATTGTTGAATTTTGCGAAATTTCAAAATTGTTAAAAATCGGATATCGTTCGATTCCGTTGTCAATGAGAAACCGAAAATGGCGGCTGTTTGGAATGTGATAAAATGTTCAAAATCAGATTTCTGTTAAATTCCATATGTGGGTGTTCCGAAGAACGCTGATTACGAATCCGATCCTAAAAATGTTGAATTTTTAACTCCAATATGGCGGCAGCGCAAAATATGATAATTGTAAAAATATTTTGATTTTTCCTGAAATTTTAAATCCGGGTCTTTCAAGGCGCTCTGAGTTCGATTCATGTTTCAAAAATGTTGAAATCCAAGAGGGCTGCAACCCGAAAAATAATACATTCTTAAAAATTATCAGATTTTGTAAAATTTCATAAGTGGGTGTTTCGAAAGACGCTGATTACGAATTCCAGCCCAAATATATTGAATTTTCAAATCGAAGATGGAGGGAGCGTGAAATATTCTGATTGTTAAAAAACATTTGATTTTCGAGAACATTTATATTTGGGGCTTTCATGGGACGACAAATTTGAGACCAAAAATAATATGTGAAATCCAAAATGGTTATAGTGCAAAATGTTAGTCTCTAGAAATTATCCGATTTTTGTGAAAGCCGATCCGAGGCTTTCAAGGGGCCGTGAGTTTGATCTCGAGGCTAAAGTGTTTAAATTAGAAAATGAGACGGTGGCAGCGCAAAATATTGTAATTGTTAAAAATAATCTAATTTCGTGGAATTTTCCACGTGATTTCTGAGATTTCTGGGTTGGATTCCTAGACTAAAATGTTGAAATTCACTCCAGTAGGACACAGACGCGTTTTGAATGTTAATTTTGTTTTAATTCGTTGATTAACAGTTATTGGTTAAAAAGTACGTTTATTTTTAATCATATTTCAACAAATGTTTGATACCCCAGTAGCATATTCAGGTTGGTCGGTTATGGGACCCATATCGTTTCACATCCTAAATGCGGACGAGAGAGGGGCCTCGTTTGAGACCACGCCGATCGATGTGGGATCGACACCGATTATCGATATCACTAATTTACCTATTTTCTAAAACTATTTTGCAAAGAATAAATCGATTTTTACAAACCTTTTTTCATAATGAATAAATTAAAATTAAAAATAGAGCATTCGTCATGACATTATATCGATTCATGTCGTTAACCGATATCTATATTGATCAATGTCGGTCGATATGGGCAAACCTATGTTTATTCAAGCAATGGTAGATCCCTCTGGTGATAAAGTATAAAACTTCATGCTGTTGTCAACACGCGGCCAGCTTTGTTTGGTGACAAAGTTGTTCACAATTTAAGCATGTTAAAGTGCAGAAATAACATGTCCTTCGTGTAACAGAACACGAGAAGGACCCAAAAGATAAAGTGTTAAAGTTGATTGTCTTTTTTCCAAGGATTCTTTGATCACTGTAAGTAAATAGACAAACCAACAAGATTTAAAGTAATATTAAGCTGGTTATCGTACGCCTTCAGAACCGGGAGACATTTTACACTTTTGTTTCGTTTGTACGGTGGAAAGTAGCGTATTTTCTCAAGCCCATGTGGTTGTTGAGATATTTTGATAAACTCTCGTATATATGGGTCAAAATTTTAGTTTCGGACGTACTCTATGTTCTTCGTTTTATCTAATCAGTAAATTGTGCAAAGTTCTATTGAGATATATGAAAAATTGTGGATTTGAGATATTTTGACCAACCCTCGTATATGTTTCAAAATTTTGGTTTTGTGCGTATTCTATGTTCTTCGTCTCGCCAAATTAGTAAATTGTGCAAAGTTTGTTGAGATATATTGAAAATTGTAAATTTACGATATTTTGACCAACTCTTGTAAATATGGGTATTTTTTTTTGTTCCGGGCGTACTCTATGTTCTTCGTCTTGTGAAATTACTAAGTTGGGCAAAGTTTTGTTGAAAATTATGTATTTGCGATATTTTGACCAACCCTTGTATATATGGATCAAATGTTTTGTTTCTGACGTACTCTATGTTCTTCATCGTGTCAAATTACTAAGTTGTGCGAAGTTTCGTTGAGATATGTTGAAAATTGTGGATTTGAGATATTTTAACCAACCCTCGTATATATAGCTCAAATTTTGGTTTCGGACGTACTCTGTTCTTCGTCTTGTCAAATTACTAAGTTGTGCGAAGTTTTGTTGAGATATGTTGAAAATTGTGGATTTGGGATATTTTGACCAACTCTCGTATATATATATATATATATATATATATATATATAGGTCAAATTTTGGTTTCGGACGTACTCTATGCTCTTCGTCTTGTCAAATTACTAAGTTGTGCGAAGTTTCGTTGAGATATGTTGAAAATTGTGAATTTTCCTTATTTTGACCAATTCTCGTATATATGGTTCAATATCGTGGTTTCGTATATAGTCTATTCAAGTTCAAAGGTTTTTGTTAGATAACCGATTATTATTATTGGGTTATTTGGCAACACTGAACCTCCTTTAACCAGTTACAGGAAGATAAAGAGAAAAATGTAATCTCATGACGTAATTCGAGCGCTCGAAACCTATTCATGCTCGAAGTGGATTTTTGCCACTTCTCCCACGTTTCGAGCGTGACTGCTTTGGGCTTCGTATTTCGAGCGCTCGAAATCCGCTCGTTGCACAGCTCTATTGATCAGTCTATCATCGCTTTTAGGTCATTTGTCAGAGGTTGGCTTTTCACGATACGCAGACTTTCGATCAGCTGATTTCTCATGCGGCACTTATTTGACATACACTGCGCTGTTTAGCATTGTTTTGACGCAGCCGCTGTTTCGAGTGACACTTTTGTGGCACACTCGATTTTGACCAACGGTATTTTGTCTCCCGCTCTGTTCTGTCATAATTGCACCACCCACCCCCCCAAAAAAACCGGCACTCTGGGTCCTCCGGTTTATTCCACTTGTGCCCGCCTCACCGAAATCCTGGATCCACCACTGACTAGTATAGGCGTAAAAGAGGAACATACATACCATGTTGAATCAGTGGCTGATCCAGGGGTGGTGAACGAGTGGCGCAGGTGAAATAGACCACGGATATTTTTTCTTTTTAAAGTATAAAACTATGTTACCCTCATATTGCTAAGTTTAACATGGAATGTGACACCGGTATCCTAAAAATAGTTAAATTAGATTTATCCGGAAACAAATCGAAGCTTTTTCTGAGATAATTTGTTGAAAATCATTTTCTCTTGAGGAAGGAGCGCACATCCTCTCTGGATCCAACACTGTGTCGAATAGGTTTTATTCTGAAGTGGTCACATATTTAGAAATAATGTCTTACTTTAAAAAAAAATGTCAATAAAATGAAGCATTTACTCCTTAAACAACAATATCTTATGAACAGTTTCATGATAATGTAATTATTTCTATGAGTGAGTAAAACATATCGATATTTCATTGGAATTTAATAGTAATGATACTTTTTATTTATTGTGTAATACCAAAAGTTGTTGAAAACATCTTGATGAATAGGGTTATAGAAAAGAAACAATGATGGGTAAATGGAGGACAGTGTACCAAGATTTAACACAAGGTCGGGAAAATTTTTAAAAAAGTAATCGTGCCACTTGCCCAGTTCTTGTTGACTTTCCCTCATACAAATGTTGATTTCAGGGTGCAGTTCAAAATTACTGACGAGAGGGAAAAAGGAGTGTCTAAACTAAAAGTGAAATTCCATGTGAACATGACTTGTGAAGAATTGAATTTTATTTAAGACCTTTAGGCAACTTTGTCTTAGGCCGAATGGATTATGATAGTAAAATTGGTGGTATAAAGAAAGTGGGAGTAAACGGGAGAACTTCAAGGAAACCCACGTGCTCGGTGTTTTTCTACCACAGAACACGAACCGGGGACCGCACGCAACCAGAGGTGAGTGCTGCACCACTGAGCCACTGCGGGCGCTATGACCTGTAAAGAGTTTAGACTAGCAATAAAGATTTTAACATTTTCAAGAAAGCTAAATTATTCCAGAAATATTAGTGATTGGCCATCATTAATAGTGACTGAGTGAGCCATTTAAGTATTTTTTACATGCTAATAAGCAATTTAATTTCAGTCAGTATTCCTGTTGTATAGGCTATAGTGGTAATAAGTACCAGGTTTCCACATTATATATACTTAATGTTTTGTGTATTCGCGTCTCTTATAATATAAAATACATTCTTTATTTATGAAAAATATCTGGTCACACCAGGGAGGAGAAAGGATTCGGGAAGATGTCAGTGAGGTCCTATATCATATTTGCCTGGTGTGATGGAGGAATAGCCCTGCGAAAACCTCAATCAGGATGGTCGGCCGCTGGGATCGATCCCACGACCTCCCGAATGCTACGCCAACGCTCTACCACTGAGCTACGACGGCTGGCTATCATAATAACGAAGTCCGAATACTGTCTTTGAATCTGCGAGCGAATTCGCATGAATGCATTGAACCGGATATTCGAAACCCCAAATTTCGGATCAGTTTCGGATAACCAGATCCATTGAGGTCCGGATATCCGGATCCCTTTGAATTCGGATCTGACCATTCCTAGAGTCACAGGCTGCAATAATGACCAGCATAAAACAAAACACACTACAGATCTTGAAGGAAAGGTATTCATCAACATGCAACAATATATGCAGATATGTTTGAACGTCCCCTGAATCTCATTTCGAACACGAACTATAGGAAGCAGTTTGACGTAGAATTACTTCCAGTGCACACTAACATTTTGGGCACCCTGTAATAGTAAGTTTAGAAAGAAAGGAAAAAATATTGGCCTAACATGTTTTTATTATTATTATTAACGTCTTAAATGACTGTATTAGTTTAAGGACGAGACCTACAGTCGATTTTAACGTGGACTTCGAACTACTCCATACAATTTAAAATGATGGCCAAAACGTCGAAGAGTGTTTCACCTGGATCTTTGGTTATATATTAATATGTAAGTTCGCTTAAATTTTAGTTTTCCTAAAAACAAGACTATCTCCGAATCAAGAGGTGTTACAAACTGCGAAAGGAAAACATACAAGAGTAAGGAACGGAAAAACTTCCGGCATAATGATCTTATTGTTTCCCTCTTGTCTTTTGCTTTCCATCTGTAGATAATGGCATGTTTTGCATTTGGCGAAAACTGAACTAATTCCCTTTGGAATTTTTGTTTGCGAGCTCCTTACTTTTCTGGGCACTAGATATTTCGTATCCTTATGTGGCATATATTTAAATTTAAAACGAATAGTATTTTCTTTCCGCTGTATAAATAATTTGATCTTTTACCTAAGTTTTAATTTACGAACATTTAAAATCTAAAACATGAAGGCTTTCTCAGGTCACTTGTTTACACACATTCTACATTGGACCTTTCTTTCGGATTACAGTAGAGCATCGATTATCCGGAACATTCCAAGTCATTAATAAAAAATCAATTAATAAGCTATGTTAAACTTTCCGCAGTTCTTTTATACTGTATATGATGGTTCAATTTCAATTTCCTTTAATACTACTATGTGCAGTATTTTCGTACTGTTTTTCGTTTATGAATACAGTAAATCTTTTCTTCGAGTCCTTTAACAGTGCTAGATTTTTATTTTTTTTAAAAAAAACTATTAAAATTAAACTTACATTAGAGATTGCAAGGCTACATCAGTAAATCGATTTTGTTCCTATGTATTCTAAGTAATAATCGATTATCCGGAATATCGATCCTCACTTAATACTGTATTACAAAGGAAATAGACGTTGACTTTGAATAAACACTACTGGCAGGCAGTGCGGGTTTGAACCCTGCCTTGATCACACCAGCCTTCCTAGCTGATATTTTCCTAGTCCTCCTAAGCAAATCCCGGGATGATACCTTTTGTTAAGTATATGCAGCTATCTTCCTCATCCTTGACTCCGAAAGAATGCTTGTCGTCAAGGGACATCCCTCCGAAATGTGACGGAGTTCGTCCACATATACCTTTCCAGCCCGTAGAAAATATTTTCAGTCCTTTGTATGCAAATTTATTGTTTGCTTGCTGTCTCATTGATGTAGACGTGCACTTCAGCTATCTTTTACGTGGCACTTCTGCGTTTTGTCCTAAACACTTTGATTTTACAGTAACTGCAGATTGTACGGAGTCATCCAAAGAATCTGTATAATGTCTTTTGTGTAGTCAAGAAAGATGTAAAATCTTTGAAAATACTCCGTTAAATCATTGTACAGCATTGAAGGTGAAACAGAATCTCAGATTTAGTAAGTTAGTCATGTTTCAAACCTTTCCACATAGCTACTTTGTAAATAACAGAATTAATTTTGCTTAATTCAGACATACAAAAGTGCTTTCTTTGCAGCTTTTGTGTGGCTATTTTGCTTAGGTGAATATATGTCAACTTGGGCAACAGTGGTAAAACTTCTAGTTTCACTGTAAAACCGTGTATTGTGAATTTCCATATCTTAAAATAGATTCGCTTTAGTAAAAGCTTGATTTTTATTTTTAAAGAGCTTGTACATATAGACTTGTTGATATGCATCAGTCATTAATATTTGTAGCTGTGCCTTTTATATTAGAATACTGATACACATTTTTACTGGAAATGAACTCCGTATGCTTGGAATTAGTACGAATTTTTTGTTGCAATGGTTAGTCGCCTTCCGTAAATTTTGTTACAATACATTTCATTTTAGTTTGTGTATGTTACGTATGTAAATTTATAGTAGTTCAAGAGTTACTATTGTTGTATTCACGTAGCATGTTTAATTCTCTGCAGATCGAAGCGAACACGATTATAAGAAGGACTTTACTTGAAGATGAAACAGCTGTTCAGTCTCAGTGGCCAAAGGCATTTGAGAAGTTTAAAGCACATGTAAGAAAGATTTGGATGTGTCTGGAAGCAATTTCAATTGACTCTGTTGCAGATTTTAAAGAAAGCGAGGTCCCTGAATGGCTGAATAAAAATGAAAAGCTTAATGAACTGTTTGGCAAGTTCTTTGTATCCAAAACTAAGGAGCTTCATCACTTACTCAGAATTAGAGGTATGTACTCTAAAGGAAACGGATAAAATAGAGAAAGATCGCGATTATATAGAAGCTGCTAATGTTAATGTACTGCTTCTAGCTAAGTTCTCTTGATAAATATAACGAAAGTCCTTGCTTACAACTATCATCCTGACCATGGGTTTGCTTGTCCTCAGTCCCACTAATGGAGTTCCGTTAGAGGATTGTGAATTGAGGACTTGATTATTCTTGCCCTCATTCGTTTTTCTCAAAGTAGAGCGTAAGAGAGGAATGGCATTCCTCAGCTTTGAAACTAAGGCTATAGGTATAAAGACTATAGCCATAAATATGAAGGCAATGAAAACAAACTAGCAAGCATTGTAAGTTAGTTAGTTTTTATTTATTTATTTTCACGCTAACACCTTTTGAAAAGAAAAAATCATAATCTAATTCACTTACTACCCTCAGTTACTTAGTTAGTTACTCATTCTATGGCTTACGAAACTCGCAAGTTCATCGCCGTAGTGACAAACGTTCGCCATCAGGATCTATCCTGGGCAAGATCAAGCCAGTTGCCATAACAAACATCTACTTCTCGAAGATCCCTTCTAATATTGTCCTCCCAGTCATGTCGGTCTTCCCAACGGTCTCTTTCCCTCCGGCCTTCCAGCCACGATGGAATCTACGTTTTTCTCCCATCCGAGCTACATGCCTGCCCATCTTAGTCATCGTGGTTTCATTATTCTTACAACATCGGGTGAGTCGTACAGTCCGTGAAGATCTTCATTATGTAGTCTCCTCCATTCCTCAGTCATCTCGTCCCGTTTCGACCCGTATATCTTTCTCAAAAACCTTATTTTCAGACATTTGTAATTTATGTTCATCTGTTAGGGTCGTACTCCAACTTTTCCAACCGTAAAATATTACCGGCAGAGTAACCGTTCCGTGTATTTTCAATTTCAAGTTCCTTGATATTAATTGCGAGGTTATGAGTTTCTGGAGTCAGTAGAAACATGCGTTACCCGATACTAAGCGACTTTTTATTTCTTCCGTGACCGTTTTTGCTTGTTACGTATGTTTCCAAGTAATTAAATTTGTTTACTTTCTCTTTGTTCTCATTCTTAATTATGTACCTATTTCCGTTATTCCCTGTGTTCCGTTATCATGTATTTTAGTTTCTCTATGTTTACCTGTAGACCTATCTCATCGCACGCTCCTACTAAGGCATCGGTGTTACTTTGTAGTGCCCCTATATCTTCCCATATTAAATCTATATCATCCGCGCACACAAACAGTTGATTCAAGCCATTGAACGTTATTCCCTTTTTGTCCTCTTTTAATTTTAAAATCACATATTCTAAAGCAAAGTTAAACAGTTGTGGTGGCAAGGCAGTCGCTGAAACACTTCCTCACAAGTTGAACAAGTTTCTTCGGAATTCCAAATTGTACCAGGATACTGTATAACTTTTCCCTTTTAATAGAATCATAGGCCTTCTTAAAAGCAATGAATATCTGATGAACCGTCCCATTGTATTCCCATTTCTTCTTTAAGATTTGTCTCAAGACGAAAATCTTCCTTCTAAATCCACATTGGTGATCTCCAATTATTTAATCTACGTATACACTTAGGCTAGTTAGCAGTATATTACTGAATACTTTGTAACATGTTGGGAGTAACGAGATTCCGCGGTAATTATTACAGTCCGATTTATCGTCTTTTTCATAATTTTTACTACCCTCAGTTAATCCCAAATAATATCTCAGTGGAATTTTTAAAGTTTTGGTGTTCTTACCTCACGCCTACATTTCAAGGTAGAGGATAAAACTATGTAAGAATAGGAACTTATAGATGAGAGGAAAAACTTGACTTTTGTAGGGCCACTAATTTTTTCACTGCGATTAGTCAAATCAAGGATCCATACGTCATATTAAATCGTAAGTTTGGGTTGAGCAAGTAATTATTTTTAAACTTTTCACTGCGTATTTCTTTGAGACCACATTGCGAGAACCCATTAGTAGAATCGAAACGTAGACTCATGAGAAATATACAGTAAAAGTAAATTAATGTATTTTGTTCCATACTGTTGTTACTGTCTGTGAAATCTCTGAAAGTCGGACCGTCGTATAATTTATAATGTGATTAAAGTGGAACAAATTATATGAAAATGATGATTATACCAAAGAAATCGGACGATGTAACTCTTCACACAACATAAGTATTTGCAGGAATGTGCTACGTGTGTACCCATGGAGATATTGAAATATCTCTTTTAGATATTATGAGAATATGGCCTTGTATCCATCTTGAATAAAGAAACTTCGTTTTTTTTTTTTTTTAAGTAAAGAATTCAACCTTGTCAGAAAGTTGTTTTCTTTTTTTCTTTATTTCTGAAATATCTCTGATCTGTATTCTGCAAACATTTATAGGATTGTGTATTCTTTTATGATAATCTCAGAAGCATGAACACCGATTGTCCGCTATAAGTGTACGTATTAGGGGTATTCCGGTAACTTCTATACTTCCACTATGCTTTTAATCATTATAGCATACGTTAGAATTATCCTTGTTTCATCGCAAATTGGGGTGACATTCTACGTACATTGGGGATCTAAGGGATTCCTTACATATCCTTCGCTATGAGACTCTATTTCCGAATAGATAATACCATTAATAAACTGCTATTGAAAAAGGAAATTAGTTCTTAATTTAAGTTCGATTACATGCTTAGTTGTAGACGGCTTACAAGTAGACTTTTCAGTTGCATTTCTTTATTACATGATTTTGTTTTCAATGATTGGCTTCTTTGCAGATTTCATGAATGCAACCCTGAAATGCGAATCACCACCAATGTCATCAAATTCAAACGAAGAAGATGGTCTCGACAATGACTATTTTCAAGCACTGGAGAGAGCAAGAATTCGTAGACTTATGAAAATGCAAAGAAGTGAGTATCGTTTTATTAAAATTTTACAATTATTATTTCGATGAAGGTTGTCAATTTTTTTTTTTTATCTACAACCAATCATTCAGGGCTGTTCTGCATTTGGCTTCCCTTTTACTCAGTCATTTTAAAGTATTATGTTTTCCTATCTAAAAAAAAAACATGCCCCCCCCCTCCCAGGTCGGCATGGCGAGAGCTCACATCCATTTTGTGGGATTTTGTTGTTCATAATTTCATGTCCAAGTAAATACCTTTGTTTCTTTACAACTTCGTGCTTTGGTCTTTTTTGTATAGACAAGTAAGTCAAGTAGGAGTACTTCCGTAAACAGGAGAGCTAATGAACAATAAATACGTAAATATAGGTAACTGATGAGTTTCACAAGTAGAGGTTTGTTAAAGAATAGAAACCCACATGTACTAGGGACAAATGTTAAAGAATATGTAACTATATGTTATATTCGTAACGTTGTTAAAGCTGGGACATTTCAGGCGATTGTACTATTTTTTAAAAGAAGAAAGTGTGAAGAAGAAAAGTACATTATTGAATTTTATTTATGGACTTCAGGCATCTCAGGCTCAGGCCGGGATAGGGTAAGTAAGAGGATGTTGAAAGGAGTCAGCCAGGGCCTAATTAGTAGGTACACTTATGAACAAAAGTTTTGTCGCGTGTCTGTAACTGGTTTCTTATTTCAAAAATAAATGTATTGAAATGTCGTATACATTTGAAGGTGTCATGGAAATCAACGTCAAACTCCACTTTTTACGAAAATTGAGATAACGATGCCATCTAACCGCTTATTTTAGAGTTATTCTGTGCATATTCCCACTTCGGAAAAACGTGACATTTTACAGAGAAATAAACGTGTGAAAAATTCAATGTACAAGGAAATGTATTGCTCTTTAAACTTTAGATTTCATTTTCCTCAAAATCATTCCAATTGGAGTTTGACGTTTCTTTCCGTGGAGCCTTCATTTGTTGACGTGCAAACATGTGCATAATCACATGACGCACTTTTCAGGAAAGTATTGTCCTGATGTGTAGCTAAACTGGAGCGTTAATTTTTCGTCGACAATAAATTCTAAGTCCAAAACATTTACTAAATTGTATAGTTCCCACGTTTTATCTCGGAGAATGATATTTTTGTAACGCAGTGGTAACTTTTCTTGCTAATTTTGTCGTTAGTAGATGTCCCACATGAGGGGAAACATCTTCACGAATTAAGGAAAAATTCTTTAAAAACATGTGACAATAATTTTGTCCACAGTTGTACCATCCCATACCTAGTGTAACTGAGTGAAGAAGATACATTAAATACCTTATAGATTACTTATGATCTATGCATAGTTGTAACAAGATAAAACACACCTTTTCTTTCAAATACTAGTAGTTTGTCTCCTTTTGCAAATTTAGCTGCGTACTGTCATGTCGCTTAACTATTTATTTTTTTTCTCCTTCACTTATCAGCAGAAGTTCTATCTTGTTATCGTAACTGTGTATTTGGTTATACGTTTTCACGCCGTTTACGAATTTTTATTACGTGAATCGATGTAATAAATGCATAAGCACAGGAACTTAGCTTGCTCCATCATGTTATATTAATCAAGCCTTTATTTCTAGTGAAGTGCATTTATATTTTTCTCTTTTTCTGAAGAGTGTGCCTTATGCGAAGACCAGTCCAAAAAATTGAGAATGTGTGGAAAATGCAAGGAGGAAGGATGGAAGACTGAAACACGATTCTATTGCAGCCGTGAATGCCAAGGTATTTGTTTGAGTCTTTTTTTAAATATGTATTGCAGTTTACGGAGCATAATTATGTATTAAATCAGTAAAGTTTAGTACTAAAGAAATCTTTCTTAACTTTTACCAGTACTGTCTGCGTTATTGAGACATGTTACAATGGTGAGTCAAAAGTTCTTTGATATTCTGGTCACATACTTGCTTTATTCGTCACGTTACAACGAAAAAAGAGGTCATCGTGTTGCACTGTCTGAAGCCACCTTCTTGCTAGTTTTTCGATGCCACGCCGATCGCCCAAGGTCAGAGAGGGCGAAAAGCGTGGATTCTGAGGCCGTACGCCAAATCAGACAGGCAAATCCAACCGTCAGCACTCGAAGAGTAGCAGGCGAACTCTGTACCTCACAGTCCAGCCTGGTTCATGATCATAACCTCGGCAGAAATATCCGGAGTTGCCGTATTGTGACTCAGGAATTGACCTCAGCTGAAGCAGAGCGGCGAGTGCATGAAACTCTTGAAAATCCCACGTGATTGCGCCTCATCAAGAGAATAATTATGTATGATGAAAAGTGGATATTTTTCTGTAAGCCTAACGTGCGTATGCAGTGGTTAAACATAGGTCAGCTTCCGGAACGTATCGCCAAGCAAGGGCGTTTCGAACACAAGGTGCGTTTAGTGGAATTATGAGGGAATCATTCACCAGGAGTACTTCCGGACTGTCGAACCATCAATACCAACCTATACTCCGAACAATTGGAGCGGATGTATGCCATTATGCGGTAAAAATATCCAGCCGTGTTAAGCAGAAAGTGAGTGCTTCTGCAAAGTGTTGTAAATAGAAAGAAAACGTTCGTTTTTTTTTTCTCCCAAGGCAACAATTTGTAATACTGCTAACGTATCTTTTAAGTAATGCGTACTTTTATATAGGTAATTGAGAAGAAATATAAATTAAACCCTAGATATTGTAAGATTACAAATATTTTTAATATATGTGAGGTATTCCGAGTTGCCCAGTTCTTGGTGTTGCCAGCTTCTTAAAATACCCTCTTTTTTAAATTTCTTCCATATTGTATCTGCCCCCAACTTCACTTAAACACCATTCAACACAACAGGGGAAAATTTTGGCTGTCCCGACTTCAAGCACTCCAGTTGCCAGTCTATTTTAAAATTCAACGTACAGAAATGTTTTTATTAATATAAATCTACATGTGTATTAGGTACTGGAACAAGTCGTACAGACACTTCAGGCGCCGTAGTTTGTCAGTGTTGCCAACCGATTTTAAAAATTCTGTATTTCGTATTTCTTACCGTTGGATGTATCTGCATTTATTTACACCAAATTTGACGTACATGCGCATTAGGTACTGGGACAGTTCATGTGAGTAATTCCGGCGCCGCAGTTGTCAGTGCTGCCAACCAATTTTAGAAAATAAAATTTTTAATTGCTTCCATATCGTTTAACGTATCAGGACCAAACTTAGTATTTACATACTGGGACGCGTCATGGAGGTACTTCAGGTCCCACAGTTGACATTGTTACCAATCAGTTTTAAAAATTAAATATTTAGTACTTCCATGTGTTTGACGTATCCGCACCAGTCTCTGAGTATACATATTCGGTACAATCGAAACATACTGTGGTTGTTCCGTGTAGCTGTCAGCGTTGCCACTCAATTTTAAAAGTCAATTTTTCAAATGCTGTTACGTGCCGATAGCTATTACTATACTTTCAAAAAAGCGCGGACGGAGCCGTGGGACGTAGTTACGTTATGATATAATTTGAACTAATACTTCTCAGAGCTCTCTCTATTGCAACAGACTCATTGGAAGAAACACGTATGTACCTTGTTAACAAGAGTATTCATTATGGATTATACAGCTCTTTTTAAATATGCATATAACAAAATATTTTTGGTCACACTCTCTGTATCTATATATTTTCACGGTATGGTGGCAAGACGTGGAGTCCGGAGGATGAAGGAGCCATGCCCCGAGTTTTTATAGTGAAACACAATGTACTAGGATAAGATAAGATAAAATGAATTGTATGGGCTGTAACAGCACTATGGCTTACGCCCGTCCCGATAACAATATACTAGGAAAACCAAACATATCGCTCTGCCCTTGAATAGATGCAGGTTATTTCCCGGAGTTTCAAGCTACAGATAGGGCGACCGCACCAATGGTTGACCAAAAGAAAAGTTTTAAGTGTAAACGAGAACTGACGTTCATGTAATAATAGAAAATTACTCATTTTTCTACGAACAAAGCCCGAGACAGTGCAGAATAAGTCAAAGAAAAAGCAACTCTCATTTGTTTCATTTGACAAGACAAATTTATTGCTGAAGGTTTAGTTGCACCAGTAGTTTACCAGTAAAAGAAGCCAATTGTGAACTACGAAAGTCCCAGTGCAGATCATTCATTCACTTTAGTGTAGATTATCCTTGAACAACGAAAAAAGAAATATTTCGCTGTACCTTCTAGTAGATATGCACGGATATCTGATATCTTCTATTACTTGTAACTCAATCCTCTTATTGTGCGGTCTGCTCTTTCGGATTCATTTTACGTGATTTTCGTGGTGAAGCGGGGGGGGGGGGGGGACAATGCATTTCCTGATTTCACAGCGTTAGGGAGTTTACACTATTAAAACTTACGGAAGAATAAAACGTACTGCTTTTCCTTCTGTATACAATATAAATTGTATTATTATTGTTTGTCTTCCTTATTGGTCAACCACTGGCGACTGGTCCGTTACTTGTACGGTCACCGTAATTTATTTTTCGGATGGTAATTACGATCAAAAATTGATATCTTACTTGAATAATGCCGCAATTAGAAATTAACATATTATATACAGGATGAGAGTATATTTCGATAAAAATTCGTAGTTTTTCAGTTTGCATCAAAGATTATTCGAAGTTGTATTATGTCTAGGAACTTAAGTACTTCCTATAATTCAAAAATTTCTTCAGTTTCCTGGAGGTTTATTAGAATTTTATTACAAACTATGTTAAACAACTTCATTCCATATGTCGTTAGTTAATTCCTTTTATTTGTCAGGTGAAGGTATAGGAAGCATATTAATGTAGTAGTGATTGCATAAACAGTCCCATCATTTGCCTCGTGAGGCAGCAGAAAAACAAAGCAATAGTAATTTGGGATGAGTGTCTGAGGACTTTAACTCGAATCCTGCTGATTACATTGATATCTGCAACGTAAAGCAATAAATACTTGCTGTCTGAAACAAAATGACATGTTAAAAAGAAAACAGGAAAAAGAACTTCACAGAGAAAAAGAAACTGTCTCTTTAGTCTTTTGTTCATTCTACATGTGCACGTTGTCGTCTTCTGTCTACGTGACTAAGAGCCATAATGAGCTTGAAATATTGAAACAGTTCTATCGTATTTGTATGTGTTTGTGTATGTTCTCCTCTGGAACAAATAATGCTCATAACCTATTGTTTCAGTTCAGATATTTGAGTTTTGCTTGAAAGAGCATAAAAGGTTAAATAAAAAAAAAAAGTTAATTCCGAAGACTCTAGCAATTTAAATAAACTTCGGCCAATAGTTCACGAAGGCATTAATGGGAGATTTAAAAGCACCGGTTATCTAGAGACAATTAAATCTTTAACTAGATGCATTATTGTTGGAAATCTTTTCAAATATAAAATTATTTTGCTACCAAAAGTAGTTAACATTTAATTGATGCAAAATCCGGAGAGTAAGCTGGGTACAGAAGTCTTATATTCTAGCGAATTTATTTTCTGGACGATACATATGGATATATGGTGAAACGTGCGGACGATGATGTTATGAAGTACCATCATTAATTTATTTGACATGTGATTTACGTGAACGAGATAGACCCCTAACGTGATACTCAAGTTACAAACATGTTTCTGTACCTTCCTGATCATGTATTTATAATAATGTTTGTATCTTGTAATTATATAAATTGTTCTTATTTTATGTAAAAAGAAAAATAACGTGTGTTGCAAAGAGCGAGATTACTACTCACCTTAATAAGAGATAGTTTAGGTAGGTATAAAGCCCTAGGCGTGTAATGTAAAGTAACTCATATTTAAGGGGGGGTCCAGTTAAAAGTTGTTAATTCAGGGTGTCCAGCAGTTTGAAAACCGTAGAAAAGTTAGGGGAATTTAATTGGCCGTGAAAAAGTCATGAAATTTTCTTGTAATTCTTGAATTTTATAAATGTAAGTAAAAGTAAAATATAGTTATTTCAAAGATGGTCATACGGTTTAACTATTTAAATAATGATATTATTATTACGTAGTTAAATTTTGAGTGTTACGTAACCCCCTAAAGCCTGTAGAAGTCCGCTGCGATCTGGAAAAATTAACGAAATATTTTTGAAATACAAGTGATGAAAAAGGAGATAAAGAAAGCGAATTTGATCTTCTTCGGGTGCATAAATACAGTGATACCTGCTTGGCCATTTTGAAAAGCCTTTAAAAAAAGCCGCTGAATCAGAGTCCGCTTTCGCAGACATTTGTCATGCACCCTAAATTACCCATGAACAAAATTATATCCGTAGCGCTTAGTAGCTATGTCCATAATGCGTAACTTTTTTTCACCATTGCAGTTTACAGTAAAATGCAGTTACATAGACTAAAATCGCGAACACCATTGTGCATGGCTTGACACCATATTTCCAGCCGACCAGATTAGTCGGGTGGTCTGAGACGTTAGGGGGCATGAATAGTTGTGGATAGAGAATGTAAACTAATAATCATTGCACTCAACGCAAGCAAGACGGGCCAGAGTCGAAAAAGAAGTTACTGAGCTGGCCCATATAAAATAAGGTTTACCATATTTCCACAGAGAGCTAATGCAATTGTTTCTAAGTTAGATATTGATCACTTTGTGGTAGGATTTGATGAAAGTCGCCCAGAAACAGCAGATGAACATGGTAGTAGACCTGCTTGCTGCTTTTCAAGTTGAAGATTATCCAGGACGGGCCAAATGTTAATTTAAAATTCTTCAAACATTCCGAACAGAGCTTGGTTGACTAATAGAGCTCGACTGCTGCATATAAGAAGCTGTGGATTGCATATGCTTCACTGTGCCTTCAAGGGAAGGATACAGACAATAAACCGTAATATTGTAGGATTTCTCTGTGTTCTGCACAATTTGTGGATGTGCCTGCTCGTAGAGCGGACTGTGTTCACATTACAGGATCAGTGCTTATACTCCTGCCCGATATGATGGATAGAGCTGAAAGAGACATCTAAATTTTTCCAGATGTTCGAAAATCTTTAACAACAGTAAGTGGGGGGGGGGGGGGGAAAGTGGTTATCAAGGACAGCCTAAGGGGGCCAAGACTTGCACTTTTTGTCATTGGCAACAGATGTGGAGACTCTCTTACGAGAGTTTCAGTATGGTTCCATTATTGTACGATGCTTTCTTTCCCTTGTCACAATCCCCTTCAGAAGATTTGCGAAAATGCTTTCTGAGACGTTTCGATGCAAAGTGAAGTTCACTTAGGAAAGAATTGGTTGTCTGCGAGGGAGATAGACCTTGTTTATGGTTCCAAAGATGCTCTAAAGAAGAGCTTCGATCAAGTCCTCCGCGTCTGAAAAATCGCTCTCTAAGCTGTTGCACATGCTTGAATGAAATTGTGTCCGTCACCTCTTACTTTTTTAAACTTAACATGCGTTTACTCTGCTATTGTGTGTTGAAGTAAAATCGTCTGACGCACTGTCTCGAGGAGTGTATCGAAAAAGAACTGGTTATCTGGAGGCAAAATGGACAGGCAGTACAAACATTTACGGGGAGTGCCTGCTATGAAAAGATGCATCCAAACAACATGAATTGAGATTGTATAGTTTCAGCTCCTAGAATTTAATGAGTATGGAATTGATACTTTGCCATCTTTCTTGATGATGGTTCTTATAATGTTACATGGGAATGCAGATCTGGAGAGCAGTTTATTTAATAAAGAATGTATTGAAGACAACCAACACAAAGCATGTAATGCCCGTTCGAGGAAGGCGGCGGCACGAGAAATAGAGCGTAAGTAGAAAGAAGACAAGAATCGCGTTCGTCTAGTAAAGAAGAGAGTAGCAGAGGCAGTCAGAGAACTGGAAATAAACGTTAATAGAAGAGGCAATCAAATAGAGTAGCTGCATTACTAGATGAGCAGCTGAAATTATTAGTAAATGATGTTTATTTTTTTATTTTTTTTCTGTTGCGAGAAGAGAGAGAGATCCTAGGATTGACAGTGTGAAAGTTGATGAACTGTTATTGTAAGATTTCTGTGGAAGGTACGATTAGGTTTATTTTTCTATTTTCGCCTTAAATTAGTGTATCGCTGACATTGTGGAAAAAACGTGATTCTGGTCTGGAAAACTGAATTTTTTGTTGATGCTCACAGGACATGTTATTTTACTTGACCTGCCCATTAATCATTAAGTCTAGCACAAGAGAAGCGTCGTGTGAAGTGCTACATACTAGGCTCGGATATTTGTACAACAAACTATTTAATCTCGGATGTCTTAAGTGTACTATGTATTTCATCATAACGCTCCGACTTTTAAGGCCATATGGCTTAATTTTTAAGGCAAGTGACTTGGAAAAGGTTTTGAAGAATTTTCTGATAAAATAGTAAATTCAGTGGCTGTTATTTCGTTTTTGAACTTTCACATATTCATTGTTAAGAACTTGAACTATTCTTAATTTCAGTTGAACACTGGACACAATGTCACAGGGAAGAACACGAGAATAGGGACAAAACAGAGTAGAAAGTCCAGATCTTCCAGTTGGTTCTATTTAGTGAGTGTGAGTTGCATTGAACATAGTACCTGGTAAGTTACTTTTTACCTATAGTTACTATTATACAGTACAAGAGTAACAGTAGTAACTGACAGTGTGTTTCGGAACACTATCAGAACTATTTTTCGACGTAATCCTCCCTACTCTCTGACACACTTGACCTATCTAAATTGGATTGTATTGAATTTATCTCCTTCAGGAGTCTTTAGGCTGGGGTAGGGGAAAGATATGCGGGTAGGAAGTCTGCAAGAGTGTAGTTTTGAATGTACTTGGCATCAGATGTACACATCCACAAAGACGGATAAAGACGTATTCTATATACCTAGTCTGGCCATAAATACTGTCACAAAAGTTGCAGCGTTTATACCACATAGACTTTAGTGAATGCACTCCTGTCAGTAGTCTGTGTATTGTGTAATTCATGTTTTTTTGGAGGTCCGTGATATTGTAAGGATGGAGTGGGGTCAGGAACAGAACCGTGTAGCTGTGATTGCATTACACAAGTGTGGTCACAAGGCATCGAAGATCTTTCAACTTCTCCAACCTCTGAAAATCACACTGAGATTCGTATATCGGACCATAGCAAGGTACTGTGAGACTTCCTCTGTAAGTGACCGCCAAAGACCAGGCCGACCGCGGAGCAGTAGAACACCACAAGCCATCCAGGCTGTCAGGCAGAGAATTCGTCGAAACCCCCTTCGGAAGCAAAAAAATCATGTCCCGGGAAATGAACATTCCGCAAAGGACAATGTCAAGGATACTCAGAAGTGACCTTAAGTTAAATGCTTTCGGCCGATCAACCAGACATTTCCTAACTCCTGCACTTAAAGCAAACAGGAAGGTGAGATGCAAGGCCCTGCTTCAGAGGCACGCGGATGGAAAACACAGATCAATGTGCTTTTCTGATGAGAAAATTTTCAACATTGAAGAACACCTCAACAAACAAAATGATAGGGTGTATGCTCACACATCGAGAGAAGCGTCTAAAGTTGTGAAAAAGTTTCAGCGGTGTTACCATCCATCCTCGTTGATGGTTTGGTAGGGGTGTCGTATGGAGGGGTCACAAAGTTGCAATTCTGTGAACAAGGGGTCAAAACAAGTGCTCAAGTGTATCGTGAAAACATCTTGGAAGTAGCTGTAAAACCTTTAGGCAACACACTCTTTGTCAACAAGCCGTGGACCTTCCAGCAAGACTCTGCACCGGCCCAGAAAGCTAAGGTGAATCAAACATGGCTGGAAACGAATGTGCCGGACTTCATTGCTGCCAGTGATTGGCCCTTGGCCAGTCCGGATCTCAATCCGCTAGACTATGCCTTGTGGTCTCGATTAGAGGCCATGGCTTGTACCAAACGCCACCCCAATTTGGAGTCTCTGAAACGTGCCCTCATCAAAGCAGTGGACACTTTTCCAATGGACTGTGTGCGTACAGCCATTGATGACTGGCCACGCCGTTTAAGGGCTTGTGTCAAAGCGCATGGTGGTCATTTTGAGTAACTTCTGCAGATTTTGTATCTGTGGTGTATGCTCTTCTTGCAAGTAAATTTATTTCTCTGGATCTGCTCTCTTCTTTACATTATGACTGCCCCTTCCTGTGACAGTATTTATGGCAAGACTAGGTAGTAAACCAAATACTTGACTGGAAGTGTGCACATACTACAAACAAAATGTGTACACTTCCCACACATACGGAAACAAAATTTTAAATCCTAGTTAGTGTTCAAGCACTGTAAAGTTACAGCCACACTGTTAATCCGTATACATATGGTGGAGGTTTATCCACTACACAACTCGTCAATAAGAAAACAGATGTAGGAGGGAACATTTTCAAATTCTGTAGGTAGTGTGAATGGAAGACCTGGTCTCCAAGCCTCGCCCAAACACTGTGATATATACAGAGAATGTGAATTGGAAGAGAAGAATGGCTGCCAGGTTATTAACGGTACTAATAATGAAGATGACGTCCCTACCGTATTGAATAATCGTTTCAGGTAACAAGATTTTTTTCTATAAAGCTAGCACACACACACACAGCTAAGATTACATACAAACACTTAATTAGCTTAGATTTAAAGATGGATAAACTTTACTGATAACCGTTTTAAAGTACTCTATAACTTTAATGTTACATGTTGTAATAGAATGTTTTAACTACCAGGTAAATTAGACTTTATTAGTTTCAGCAATGAATAAATATTTTCCAATTAATTCCCTTCAGTTTGATACAAAAATGACGCTTATATCACTATTCTGTGAGATCTCATATGCGTTTAAAGATTTCATTACGAATTGTAACGCCTGCGATATTGATGACGCCATAACCGCTAAACAGTGGCCTGCGAGAAGAACAGGCCACGGCGCGTAAGCTCTCAACGCATGTCACGTGATCTTAGTAGTCTGGCTGCTCAGTTCATTTGTGGAGACGTTACACGTACAAGGCCAGAAAGTTGCAATTTATGTTGATGTATCTTGCACGATTTGAAAGGCAATCGAACTATTGATAGTGGTAAAGCGAAACGTAATGAAGAGTATCAAATGTGCCTTTTATTGGAATATTTCACTCTCCTTACTCCAATACTTTGAATTGAATTGAATTGAATTGATGTATTTTCTTTAGATATCTAAGTCTCAGGCCGGGATAGTGGAGGAGACAGGGTATGGAATCGGCCAGAGCCTAGAGTGAAAATGCTATTTCTCTGGTATGACTGAGATACTCTCTTCAGGATGGTCATCTGCTGGGATCGAACCCAGGACATCAGAATAGGAAGGTGGTGTTCTGCCAATTGATTATGGTTACTTGGTCCAATACTTTGAAATGACAAGAATTTTTACTCCTTGCACTAAGTCGCGCGCGCGAATGTGTGTGTTGTATTTAGTATATCGTATCGTTCTGTCCAGTCAAATTTGAAAAGAAAAAAGTGTGCGTTAGCTGTAATCCGAAGGTTCCGAGTTCGATAGTTGGCACCGCCTATTTAGAACGGTTTCCCTCGGTGATAAGGCAAATTCCGGAAATGTATGTTCAATGGGACTGCCAGGGCTATTCCTTTCCAAGTTCACCGTTTTAGTTGTCAAGTATCCAGTGTAAAAATATGATCACTAAGCTGTGCCTGAAGTTTGTTATATAAATAAATAAATAAATAATATTTCCAACTGGTTTGACCGCCATCCCAAGTTACACTTCTAGGCGACCACTAAACCGGATAAAACTCGAACTTAAAGAAACCTCGTTCAGAAATCCAAATGTCGTACCTTGGCAAGAACGGTCCGGTCTGCTTAACAACGATTATGTAGAAATTTAAAAATGCTAGAAATCAAATTTATCAAGATTTTTGGTCAGCAATGATGTCTTGACCCACATGAATAATAGAGTTTAGCCAAAGAATGTTAATTAATTATGGTCCTTAGGCATTTCTGGTTCAGACCAGGTTATGGTAGGGAAAAAGATTAGGAAGATTGCGGTCAGGGCCTTACTTAAGTTACCATCACGGAATTCCGCTGGTGAAACTTAGGAAAACCCTGGAAAATATCTGTCAGGATGGTCAGCCGCGAGTTTCGAACCTGCGAGCCTACCCATTACCGATTTGAAGTCGTCGATGTTACCGCCTGGACTACTGGGGCTGGTTTTAGAGAGTATATTTTCTTGCAAAATAGTGACTGAATTTCATTCATAAAACAAAAAACTAAAAATATAAAATTTTCTATAACCAAATTGCACTTATAAAATGCCGGTAATCCTTTATATTAGCTACTTCCGTTATATGCCGTGGAATGTACGCATTGTTGTAGACCTCTGGTTCGTCTGGGTGCATTGACGATATCAGCGTTAAAAGATTGCCGTTTCTATTTCATTTACAAATCAAAGGTAAATACATTTTTTTTTAATTTTGCTAGCAGACAAGATGTACACGCAAGTGATTTAAAACTGTTCCATTATTTTAGATATGTACAATGCAGAATGTAAGAGAAAATCAAGCGGGAGGATATGAGTTCAAGGATTTTCTGTCTTTGGAAATGTTTACTTGCAATACAACTTATTTCTAAACCTGCTTCCTTTTATTCAAATATTGCATTAGCATCCTGTCCCGTTTGTTTCTTATTGTATTATTTTTGTTAGGTTACTCGGACGTGGTGTGGAGATCGTTAGAGAGTTAGTTGATTTCTACGACCCCTCATTTTTAACAAAATTTCGCGTTCATCTATCAGGACGGATTTTTGTAATTCGAAATGCTTTTAATCTGGCACCGGCATAAATTAAATCCCCGGGTTACCACAAGCTTGCAGAAACAGTGACTAGTTAAGATTAAAACAACAAATGAAAGAGCTTGTGTTGGGAATACTTAAGGAAATGTTTACTTAGATTCTATAGAACTCTTTTACTAGCTAAGCACCTTTGTACGGTATATATAGACTTAAATTTCGCGCTAGATCAGCAGTTAATTTGTATTTTTTTTAAACAAAAAATGCAAAAGCAATGTGCACCCTTGTCTGTAGTATTTAAACGTATTTTCTCACTTCTTGGACTGTATCTCCCTAACTATAACCCTTATTTTAATCGGATCAATTTTATTTTTCGGCCGGCAGCTTCCGCCAGGTATTGAACTAGATGTACGCTTTATACCTTTTATTCCCTTCGAAATAATCATCACAGCCGTTTCGATTACACCTAGCGCCAACCAGCAATCCAAAAACGGTTACGAAAATCCTTATCATTTCGTTAAATACGCAGTCGAGTTCATCAACACGTAACAAACATGGCCTGAGGAGAAATTACTTGTGGTGACACTTTGTGTTATGAATGACTCGTATTTTCTCACAAAAAACGGACAGTATGTAGAGCGAGCGAAAAGATGTTAGTTAAAGTCAGCTTCGATATTTTTTTTAATTGTACACGTTGTACATGGGGTTTAAAACATACTGTATGTGTTTGCCCTCAACGCATAAGCAGCTAAATAGTCCCTAGTACCTCGCGCTCTTTCACAATTCCATAACTTAAAACCTTGTTAGGGTGCAGTACCGAAGGTGGTGGTCGCTTTTTGGAAACATTACACGAGGAATGAATATTTGTGTGACCTGGAAACATAAGTTCCAGCGTTAAAGGATTTGAAAGCGAGACGTAAGTGTGGTTGTTAGCGATAACTATTGCTTTGAAGTGAGAACTGCATTCTTGTGGCTAAGGGCGGATGGTGCGTAAGTGATATGCATCGCGTATAATTAAAAAAAACTAGCCTGACTTTAACTAACACTTCTTCACTCGCTGTCCGTGTTTTTGTGGCAAAATAATGTACGTATGTATCATTCATAACACGAAATGTCGCAATTAGTATCTATTCCTCCGCAGGGCGTCATGTTTCTGCCTCTTGATCAACTAGTGAGTATTTAATGAAATAATAATAAAATATGGGTTTTCTTAACACTTTTTGGATTGTTGGTTGTCGCTAGATGTTTAAAGAAGTGCCTGTAACCGAAGATAAATGGAAAACTAATAAGAATTGAAAGGAGTTTTGAATAAAGCAATATAAAGTCGATTGTTCCAGTTACCACTAACTATGGAGCTGCAGCCCTTTGTTATATTTTGTATCTCAACACTTCTACATACGTTGTGTTTTTTGGCCGTAAAGTAAACTGTTTTAATCTTAATTACCCCTTGCTTCTGCAAGCTGTGTTGGTGCAACATGAAAAGCACTTCAAATTGCCAAAACCCATCTTCGTAAATGAACTTAAGGCTTCATTCTAACTTTGTTAAAAATACTAGATAGTAAAAATCAACTCTAACTATATCCACACCATGTCCGAGTAACCTAACAAAAATAATATGATAAGAAACTAACTTACCTCCTTCAGACAGGATGCCAACGAAATATTTAAAAAAGGAAAAGGCAGCTTTACAAACAACTTATATTGCAAGTCAGTATCTCCAAAGACACACACTAACTCGTGAACAATCCGCACTGGAGCTTCAGAAAATGAAAAAAAAAATGAATCTTTATTACAAGATATTGAAAGCCACTTTATTACAAAGTGGCTTGCAACACTTTCTGCATTCACTACACAACATGACTTCAAACATATCGGTACGTCGGACTACTAAGGTCACGCGATAATTTCGCACCGTAGCCAGGTCTTCTCGCAGGTCACGGCATTGAGATGATGTTAACTAGCTTAAGAAGAATAGCGATTTTAATTAAGGAGCTCTTTACATCATATCGTAATAGTATTCTTACCGTAACGCAGTTCCAATTGCTTAGTAGCGAGGGTCGCTGCTCATCGATTGCCAGTGAGGAAGGAATGCTGGTCCAAATCCCGACTCAAGTTTCTCGTGGTTTCTGCTAGTTACAATTGACTAGTTTTCAGAATGATACCTTGAATTACTACCATGGCTATTAATTATTCCAGCCTTCTCCGATGGACAGGTCAGCAAGATAGGGAATTTGACATGTTGCTCCAGATGCTGATAAAACTCAGAAATGTTTATTAGAATCCCCATATCCGCCGATTCTGTAATCACGGTCCAAAAATATAATCCAAAATTTCGCTCATCCCAGAGAGAGGAGGACCACATGTACTTCATTTTTACAGTACATTTTTATAATTGTTTTATTGTTAGTTATTGTTGTTGATGACTTAGTGTGTGTAATTTATAAAATTTATCATGTGTGTACATTGACGTAAAATTACATCTCAACATCAATAAAAATTAAACATTTATTGAATGAAATTTGGACTATAGATTACTCCACATGATACATTACGTTGATAAAAGTTACAATGTCGCCACTCAGAATGTACGCTCAGCGCCATGGCGCATAGATGCGTCTGTACTGTGTACAGTTGCTGGCAGCTATATTCCCAGGAAAGCATTGCTACCAGAATAACGGTGTCTGGGCGCATGAGATCCACTAGTGCAAGAAAATATCTGCACATTCGCAACACCATGCCCCGTTGAAAGTCATCGCAGCAGTGAGACCCTGCGTCACAGTATATACTATTCAGATGAGGCGTTCTGTATCGTGTTTGTCGTTCAGTCGTGCCGACCTGTGAATGTGTCTTCAATGGCCTTACGCTAAAATCTATGGGGGGAAGAATGCTCTTCACGGACAAGAACCTTTTATCAATGAATGTTCCCGAGTCCGAAAGAACCCTGGTAAACGTCTGTTAGCAAGCTGCATCCGTCATCTACATACCGGATCTACCCCATGCATGTGTGCGTTCTTGCATTCAACTTTGATATGGCACTTCACGCGCATCCTGTAAGTTGTGATCCTTTAACTTATATTAATGTTTCATTATGTGTCCAAGTTCCATTCACGTAGCGTAACTCCATCGTGGTGTTGAGGTTTCAGGTTCCGTGTTATATCTCGTGTTCGGTAGTATCCATGGTAGATCTTCGAGTGTATCGTCTGGCATACGGAGGCCGACCCTATTGCATTTCGAATAGTCATTCTGTTAGGGAAGGCTTACCGAGTTCAGCCAAATTATCTCGAACATTTGTCTTGCACAACAAAGAAGGTTCAAAATGAACGAATGTAATTAAATTAATATCTCACTGGTTAGCAATGGTGAACTTCCTTTATCTAAATCAATTTCTTTATCTGAAATTTTTCTTAGTTCCTTCAGTCTCACAGTACTTTCTATATCTTGTTCCCACTAATTCCTGCATACTCATTCACGTCATGTAGCTATGCAGGTTTGTGTGTGTGTGTGTGTGTGTGTGTGTGTGTGTTTGTTTTCTGTCTTGTAGGGTTTTCAATCCATGTCTCCGTCTAGTCACGACATTCCTTTTTCTATCCTAGCTGTT
>JAGDQP010006818.1:0-30329 GCA_022664845.1 Lepisma saccharinum | reverse complement strand
CCATGTCTCCGTCTAGTCACGACATTCCTTTTTCTATCCTAGCTGTTAATGGCACATTGTTCATCATACATTTCTATTTGTCCTCTCCATATCTGTCAGTCTTATAATAATAAACGTGTATCTTGGAACACCTTTCATCTGATAGTATCCACATTTATTTTTCTACACCTTATTATACAGTGCCATGCATAAATGTCCTTTCTGTATTTCAGATAAACCTCGGTTACACTGTATTTATACTTCTTTATGTTCAGCTCGAGTTAAATATATGATACCGTGTCCTTTCTCATAAACTGAGCTAAAAGTCTAAGTGCCTCAGTGTCCAAGTGACTACCGAAATCCCTATAGGAAATGGCCCGGATGGTGGATTGAACTAGACATGGCAGTGAATAGTATGCACTGAATTTGAGTTCCATAGGATGATAGAAACATAGTTCAAATTGGGTCCAAAGTTCCAAATGAACCTGGGTAAATACGCAACCAAAAATACTCGACGATAAGATAAAATGAAATTTATGGGCGGTAACAGCAGGCCAAATACTCGAAGTTTGCAGTCCAGACATGTGGAAGATATGCTACAAGTTTAAAACCATTGATGATTGTAGATAGATCATCCTATGAGCTTTCAATGGACAGAAATCAATTTGCGGGGAAACTCTTCGTTCCGAAGCAAGATGAGTGAAATAGGGTGCAAAGCACACTGAGAACCTATGTTTCGACGACGTTTGCTATCGGAACAGGTTGAAGACAAGTGAAAATAAAATGTTGAAACTACTGATGGTTGTAGATAGATCATCGTATGAGAGTTAAAGGGACATAAAGCACGTTTCGGAGAAACTCGTAGTTGCGACAAAATGGGATTTAAAATGTTTAGCCCCACTATGGTATTTTTGCAGGGCAGTTAGATCATTTCTGCTGTGCATCATCGGACTCACCTAGCGGAAGTGATGGTTCAAGTACTCAGATGGCACTGGTATGTGCTCCAGAGTTCGCGCATATCCAAGGTACCATATCACTGAAGAAATATGAGAACATGGACTAACTGTTCGAGCACCCTGAATACACTGGCAGTAGAATCCTTTAATGCTTTGGACACTAATTAAGTTTAAATCACACAGAAGCCTGGTATACTTTGCTTCTAGTGTGTCTCGATGTTAATTTGACACGCACCAAGAGTGGATTGGACACGTTGAGGTTGAACCGTCTAAAGTCAGTAGGAGTGAATCTGTCCTCTATTCCAACTTGGATTCCCCATACACATGGTCACCGTAGTAAGCCGCACATAGTTTCATCTGATATGATCCTATGAAGGACGACAGACTAACAGGCCCGATTTCCGGGAACTGAGGAATAGTTGAACCGTCCATGGTTCTGAATTACACTTGCTGGCGAGTGAGCCGCTCCTCCTGAACAAATCGTTGCAAATGATTCTCCGTATCAACGTTTGCAGTGATCTGGGACATAATGCATGCTACCGTCGTCATTGTAAGCGAGAATGCGCTTACCGAATCGATTGTTGATAGCTGCAGCAATTTTGGTATCGTCGAACAGGTGGGGAACCGCTGTGATTCCGAGATTCTTCGACAAATATCGATTACATTTGAGAGCTCTGTTCACAACCTCAACAATCCAACAAACTGCTGTGCATTCTCGTTGGGTATTAGCCCGCCTTGTTAGCTGAGACTGATTCCGCTCTGTAAACGGTGGGATTTTCACATCGAATCCACATGCAGTAAGATCATCGGCAACATCTCGGAAACCCCGGTCGAGGACAAAGACATCTCCTGGAAGGAATCGTTCTTTGAAATCAGCAGGATGCATTATTGTTTTCAAGATTCTAGCATCGGAGAGATTTTCCTTCCAAAGTCCGAATATATCAATGATAATACCGTTCGGAGTGACTGCAACCATAGGCTTCACTATATTCCGTGATTTGTGGGAGCTGTACGTAGCCCCTTGGAAGCGGAAGTCACTGCTTGAGACGCTTGCAGCTTGTGCAACACTTCTGCGTTCTTGGTGCTGTGATCTTCCAAGATGTGCCGTGTGAATTGTTGTATGCCAAGATTGTCTGCAACGAACGTAGACAAAGCAGATCTGGCACGTTTAATGTGATCAGAAACTGTTTGTTGTCGTATTGTAAATATTTCGTTTATCTGCTGTTGTGTGAACCCAGCATACAGGTGTGTCAGGTATAACCCAAGATGGTATTCCTATTCTTGTTTGATCTCGCTCTCAATTGAATTGCATTCGCTAGCTCTTTGAATTGGTCTCGTTCTCGACCAGTGAACATTCTCAATGAATACGAATCCATCGATTCGTACTTGTTAGTCTGCGGCTGTGACAACAGCGATAGCATATCTTCAACCTGATAAGCTTTGAACTCATTTCGGTTCGGATTTACGGGGAATGCTGTCGAGCTGGTCTAGTTTGAATAGACTGTCATCCAAGTGGTGGACACAGCAGCGAGCTCCTGTAGGGATGTAGATCTTGTGCCTGAGAACTTCAATACGAGCTGAATTCTTGACTCGGACCAAGCTGCTGGTGCTCTTACATTTGAAGATACAAGTGCCGTGATGACTGAACGCGAATTTTAGCTGAGAGATACGGAGTTACTGTCCTGAGACATTGGCTTCTCTTCCTCCGACGAATCCTCTGAATCGCGTGCTTTGATGTAACGTTCTTTGTAGTGCTTCAAACACGTACGACCTTGATCATTTTCTTGATACACGGCTTTCTTTTTCTTCGCTAGACTGACTCCTTTTACCGATAGCATTACTTGTCGAAGCGGCCTCGGTGTCTGAACCGCCACGCCTATGCCTTGCATGACCATCGCTAGTGGCTTGGAAACCAATGAGCAGGGCGCTGATAGCATTATTTGTCGACGTGGCCTCAGCATGACAACCACGGTGTCCTTGTCTCTCATGACCCATCACCAGCAACAAGGGGACTGGTGAGTTGGAACACATGAGATCGGCTAGAATCACCCATAGTTGAGCGCTCATAATTCTGCCATGATAGGCCCTGCCCACGCCCCTTATTTGTTCCGTAGAACGCGGCGGGAGTTAGTTCCGCAACGTACTATTCTCGACGTAGGGAGGTAACCCATTGCATCCTCAAACATTCACTTTGTTGCTATCATTCGTGTACTTTTTTCAACTCCGTCTGTACGGGACATTTTCGGTAGGCTCCTTTCGGTGAAATAAGTTAATATTCGTGAACATTCACGTCGTATTAAATTTGTCTGTTTATCGTGTTCTAAGTACCCGTATTTTCACTGATTCGAGCTAAAGTTTTATGTTTGCAACCAACGAAATACATAAAATTAAAAGTTGAAAAGAGTGAAAAGCATAAATTTTCTTATCTTGTATTTTGTTTTAAAAACATTTAGTTGAAAGTCACTCCTCTCTGAGTTACATCGACTATTTATAAAACCAGGATGTAATGTTGTAAACGATAAAGTCTAACAAAGGTTTTTTTTTGTAAGTATATACATATTTTTGAAGATAAGCTCCGTTCCTAATTAATGTCTAACACTCCACAATTTTTTTTAACGTTAAAAAATCACAATATCATCAACTGAAGTGATCATGTGCTCATAATCTTTCAACGAACAAAACGCTTATACTTTAAAATGTATTTCGTCGCCTACGTTGTGCAATCATGTATCTCAAAAATGCTGTTGTTTGAGGATTTAGTGCCATAACCTAGGCTCCTTTTTTTTTCTACTTCTAACTCGTATCTGATTATCGTACGTATGACAACATCCTTTTACAGATAGTTGCAACCATGTTATTCATCGTTGAACCCGTTAAAACAATTTTCGTTCCCTTTCAAACTTTACGTTTTTTAGATACATTATTTTAAACTAATTGTGACGGTTTGCTTTCTTTCTTGGGTTTCTAGTAACCGTACAGTTTCTGATGGTAAAAGTTACGTGAAGTAAAAATAATAATACTAACAAATAAACTCATTTATCTTTTGCAGAAAATGATAGAAGATACTGGTGATGTTGATAGAAGATACTGGTTTACAAAAATGACTGAAGTTCTGCATGCCATATTTGCAGTTTAATAGATTATTGAAGAGAAAAGAGTTGCAGTTGAGAGGTGATTTTAAGAAAGGAGGAGTCGGAACTTAACCTGCTCTATTTGAGTATATTTCTTATTCAGTGTTAAGAGTTTTCGAGGAAGAAAGACTGTTTTTAAGTTTTGCTATTTTTATATTATATTTGCTTAGTATTATTATTCAGCATCTTTATTGAAAAACTGTGATTTCTGTTGTGTATATTGTACTTTTAGTAACAGGATATGATTATTTCATTTTACTACGTATAGAAAAGTTAAGTGCATTAACAGTATTAATTAATGATGATAACAGATGTTCTAGTTTGTTCATCTATGTGTATTTACCAGGCTTTATTTCTTATATTTCTGTTTGTTATGTGTACGTCACCGATTGTTGCTAATCACTGTGTGTTTAGACATCTTTGTTTTCCATAACAGTTATTCCATTGAACATTGAAGGAAAATGTGTGCCTTCTGTGGTGCTATATGATAATGTAGTTTTTACTGATATTGTCATTCATATTCTGGTGCAAAATTATATGAGAGAGTATGTAATAAGACTAATGGTCAAGCACATTCATTTTTATGTTTTTACGAGCTTTTTAAGTTTTTATACTGTAAGTGATATAATTAAAGAAAATAAATAATAGAAAAACGATTTTTTCAATTATTACATTTAGCTTGAATATGACTTGTACATTAAATAAACTTAATTTATACTTAGGACGTTCAAATCGTGAAAACAGCAGAGAACTGGAGTTCAGTATCTGCTGCAGCGTTACAAATGCAGATCGATCTCTTTATCAGTCCTACTCGAGCCTATTTTTAGTGATTTTTATGGTAATTGTTTGTGTATAACTATCAAACACAAAGATAACAGAACAGTCTTTACGAAATATGGAAAAGGAAGGGAAAATGGTGGAACTATAGAGCGAGGAATAGGAAAGAAAATAAACGATCCAGAGAACCAAGAAAGAAGGTTTGAGTTGAGGTACATTTAAACACTTTACAGAAATACTCAATCCAGGGTCAACTAATCACTTTTATTCCCGTACTAGATCATTCCTTCCTGTGTGACTATTCAGCTTCGTTGTTTTGTACAAACCTCACTAATACATACAGGCTAGGAGCATGTATTAGTAAACAGAGCCAGGGAAGATTTTGCAAAGGGGAAAATCACTGCTTTAACTTAAAAACTATGTAGATTTAAAATGGTAAAAAATTATTGGTTATTAACATTTCCGATTTTCAGTACCTTTTATAGGTATGAACTTTTCCTCGTTCTGACAAAGCACAATCCAGTCATATATATATATATATATATATATATATATTGTTACAACACGGTTTAACTATATTAAATATAAGTCGTTCCACATGGGATTGCCGCTATTTACGTGGTGCCGCTAATGTAGTCAACAGTGACTCAGTCGCCGTGTGAGAGGCGACAGTGTTGCAACGTACAATATCCAAAATAACGTACACCGAGCGGCCATAGCTCAATTAGTAGAGAGTTCGCTTAGTAATCGGAAGGTCCTGGGTAGTGTTCGATTTGTTTTAAATCACGAAGGGTGGGGGAATGTCCTAAAACTAGTGGGTGATTGTACGCTTCAACATACTGCATTTTTGGGTAGAAATAGATTTTATCCCGGTTGGAATGATATTCAGAATCAACAACCGGAGATTATATCCTCACGAACCCGGAAACATCCCCGGCACCCCTCCCCCCACCCGGTCCGACAAATGGAACACTGGTCCTGGGAACGATCCCAGGGACCGTTAACAATACTGACAGCTTTTCCAGGGTTTCTCCTCAGTCACACCAGGCAGATACCGGGATGGTACGTACAAACTAGGCCCTGGCCGACTACCTTTCAAAATCTTCTCCCTTACCCTGTCCCAGTTTGAGCCTGAGACCCCTTGGCAATGAAATATTTCTAAAGTGCGTAAACTTAGAAAGGGATTTAGAAAAAAAAATGAGTTTCTATAGAATTACCACACTAAATATTCGCCTGCGATTATTATCCCCACACCACTATTTTCTGCTTGTGTTCCGGATTTTGCATGTAGTTGAAACTTTCTGCTCCCTTTTTGAAGTCATGTTGTATATGCGTCACCGTTGTCATACTTTTCCTAAGGTTCTTAGCATCGCCTTTTGTAGAGGAAAGAATTATTTTTATTTATTTTTTTACTTACCAGAAATTTTATACATTACTTATAGCAGGGGCTGTCGAATGGCGGACTCCGAACCCCGAAGTTTTTTATCCCGGAACTCCACGTTTTAATACAAATTTAAATTTATTTATGACCTTTTGGTACACTTGGCTCACGCCGGGTTTTATACGATATTCAATAATAATGTGTGAATTGATTATATGTACACACTTTACTAGTTGAAAAAAAAATGTAATGTGAATTCATTTCCTTTTTTTGTAATTACACAACTATAGTGAGTAACTGATAACCACTCTCTTACTGTCCTGTTTCATTTATTTATACTGAGCCACCGTAGCTCAGTGGTAGAGCGTTGGTGTAGCAATCGGGAGGTCGTGTGTTCGGTCCCAGGGGCCAACCATCCTGACAGTTTTTTTCTGTCACATCAGGCAAATTCCGGAATGGCATCTTCAACATATGTCCTGGCCGATACCTTCCCGAATCCTTTCCCCTCCGCTAGCCCGACCTGAACCTCAGATGCCTAAAGACCGTAAATAAAATTTAAATTCACTTTAATTTAATGGCATATAGGCATCTATGACTCGGGCCGGGATGCGAGATGGAACCGTTCAGGACTTAAGTTAAATATACCATCCCGGAATTCGCATGGTGTGATTGTGCTGGATCTATCAATTTTCCTATGGGGACAAAGTTAAATTTTGCCGCCCCTTCCACCTCTCTTTTGCCCACCTTTCCATTGTTTTTCTTAGCCAAACAACACGACCAGCCGACGCGACGGCCACAACATTATCTCGCATCACGTAGTGTACTTTTGTTATCTTCTCTGAAGCCTGTCGTGGCTTCGCTATTACTAACTCCAGTAAGACAGAAGACCTGCCTATCTGACTTGAATCGCGGTTTTGAATTTTAAAGATGAAAGTAGGTTGTGTGAAATAACATGGAAAAATGTCTTAGCGCGCCGCTATTGAAATTTTGAACACTTTTAGTTCAATTTCAATTCAATAGGCAATTTTATTTCCTTTTTTAAGAGCTTTTATTTTTTATTGTTAGCTGTTTGCCGCCCCTAAGCGTGTCTCCTGGGGTGCGCCTCCTTCCCCCTCTTAGATCCGGCGCTGGTGTGATTGCCGAAAACCTCAGTCAGGATGGTCTGCCGCTGGTATAACAGAAGATGTCTTGAATACGAAGTCAACACTCTATTATCTAAGCTACGGCCGCTTGGTCTTATTGTTGGCCTAATGTCTTTTACAGAGTCGACTAACTATCTGGATCACGAAGCCTTTTTATTGAGATATTACCATTTAACCAGTCCTCAGAAGAAAGTTATTAGAGACCCTTCTATTATATGTATCCCTTACTCTACGAGGAGCTTTCTTTCGTAACACGGCGCCAGAGATCACCGATCGCTTTGACCTAAGATTATTTTATCTCTCTCAGCACGTAGGACCTCGGAAGATGGAACTATTTTGCTTAGACTTCAGGCATACGTAGAACAGAACGGGAACTTCCCGATTTTGAGTGTGTGTGTGTGTGAGAGAGAGAGAGAGAGAAGGAAAGAAAGAGACAGAAAGCGGGAGGGGGTAGTAGCAACTGTTGCTACACACACCTATATCGAGGGGGAGAGAGAGAGAGAGAGAAAAAAAGATTAAACACTGAACCTGACACCCATGAATAATTAATATCTTTGCCTCTGACTTTTATAGTATGTAGCAGGATTTTTTTTTTTTTTCAAACAGTTATCGTGGACTAAATGACTACTGTATAGTCCGACGCTAACTTGAATTCAGGACTATTTAAAGAAAGTTACGTACCATGTACTCTGCAAAAAAAAAAAATACTGAGTTTTCAACTGCGTGAGAGAGGATAAGTGTCACGTATGAGCTAGGTTGTGTGTGTGTGTTTACTATTTAGTTCAGTGTTTGGCCGCTCAGAACAGGGGAACTTAAATGTGAAACGGGTGATATCTTTCTAGCAAATTGTACAGTAATTCGGTGAACACAATTGTTTTGGTGAAGTACACATTAAATTTTTATTATTTATTTTAAGCTTTCGATTGAAATAACAATTGCTAGATTTTGAGAATACAAGGGTAAATAATGAGTGCATAAAAAATGCATAAACTTCACATAACTTCTTTAAAGAAAAAGAAGGAAATCATGTAATGGCTTAATCACCCTTACTAATTTTCTATCCACCGTAAACGTGAAACTATAATACAAAACAAAAATCTTAATAAAAATTAACTATCATCAAACCTCTGTAGAATATGAGGAATACCGTAATCAGCAATTTTTGTGGAAGTCTGAAAGTGAAAATTCAAACATCGTATGGCTGAATTATTCATGGTGAACGTTCTATTGAATAAGGTACTGGTGGTCGTCTTCTTTCAGATTTATCCATATAACAGTTCATACCGTGGTACCTGCACAGTTCATATGAAAAGCTACTTCATGAACAGTGGCTTGCATGGTATTCGTGCTTTCCACACCGAGACTTAAGAAATTTCAAACAACTTTGTATAATTTTAAGCTTAGTAACAACAGCTTCATGATTGTACAGGGTAATTCGCTATTTAGAGGCCCCAAACTGTTGTCTATAAAAATGTTTGTGAGCTAATGGCGTGAAAATTTATATATACATACTGTCAGGGATGCAAAACAACATGAAGCCCTCTGGGATGTGATAGTCTCTTCCAGCGGCTTGCATTTGCCTTTTCTCCGCGTCCTCATCTCGACCGTTGTGAGTTGAATGTCACGAGAATGACAATACACAAAGCCAAAAAGAATTTTCTAAAAAAGATTTGCCAACAGGATCTCCCGATCAAACAACTGCCGACTTGTTTCTTTAGTGCGTATTAAAAGTCAAAGTGTACAAATATAAACGTTTCACGATCGAACAACTCAAAAATGCTTTACGCCAAGAGATGCAGTCGACACTTTGAGAAAATTATTCCAGAATTTGGAGAAACCCATTCACTGTTTTGCATCGTTGAAGGTAAGCGTATATAAATTTTCAACCCATTATCTCAATAATATAATTTTTAAAGACAGTTGCTTAGTTTAGGGTCTCTAGCGAGAGAATAGAGATGTTTAAGCACGCGTATTCAACTCTCAATCTTTTACATGTGTATAAACATGATGCGTAGAGTGATCACTTGTTCCATAATCTTTTGGGGGGACACCTATATATGTATCCTAACTGACACAAATGTACTAGCGCATATTTTTGCAAGTAAAAAGTAGTTTTTATATACTTTTATTATCTAGATCACTCTCGATATATCTGATATTTCTATGTATCTTGTTTTTACCAACATTGCGTGAATGGGCTTAATTTTCATTTGTGACTTCCTCCGCCGATATGTAATTTATGAAAGAAAATAATATCTCCATAGGGACATTATTGCTATGAATAATTACCTAACTCTCAAGTTAATCGCCACAGTAACAAATGTTCCCCATAGGATTCTATTGTTATAGTCCCGCGTAGAGGGAAAAATTAACTTTATTCATAAAATTCAAAATAATAGGAAAAAAATAGGTTTTAGTATATTTTTATATTTTTCTTGTAATTTGTTCGGTGAAATGGAAATAAAACCGCCGCCATGTTTTAGTAAAGATGAACAGAGTAGCAACAACGAAGGCTGATGAAATATATTGCAATCCATGACGTCAATCGAGATGTTATTCACCTTTGAGCAAATTAACCATGTTCTTTATGGTGAGAACGTCACCTTTTGCCCTACTTAAAGTTACCGTCTCCGCCAAGTCAGACAAACACCACACACACACATTTACTGTATGTACGATTTGCTATATAAAGCCAATCAGTATTCTACCAAAACCTCCAGTATCTCCAGATCCATAGAGGGACCTTTAGTGCATCAGTACAATAGAAGAAGTCTCCAGCCAAAGCTTCAACCTAAGAAGGAAGATAGTTTTTTCTGAACATTTTCATCGTCTGGCTGTGACGGAATCAAAGGCTGTAGAAATTCATTGAACGTCTAACTTCAACTAAATTTCAGGTATGAATAGAGGATCTGCTTTATATTGCGAATTCTAGCATCTGGCATAATTTAGACTTTCTTAAGTGTCACCTCCCGAATAATATTTGCTCAAAGTTAAATAACTCCGGTAGAACCCGTTTATTCTGTCCATCGTTAAGAAACGTGGTGTGTTAAAATGTAATCATGTTACGTTCAATTAACACGGTAACAAACCCCTTTTGTATCAAAGTAGTTCCATGTTTAGCTGAGCTTCGTTGCATTAAAATCCAAAATTTAGCCTCTACCATTGACATTTAAAGTTAACGCCCATAATGAACTCCCAGAGTTCACCACATTTCTCATCGTTATTTTACACTAAATAGTCTTCGAAGATCGACATTATGTAAAACCTCTCGCTAATATTTCAACGTGTCAGTAATCTTCTGTTTCACAAATGTTCCAGGTATTCTTTGTGGACCTGGAGGAAGCCGTTCACATGAAAAAAGGTCTTCCTAAACTCAGGTCGTAGTCAGAATACCTTACCCAAAGAAACAGCAATCTTCGGTCGTTCTCACTATCGTGGGTAACATCAACCCAGTTTTCATCACGAACACCTACTTCTCGAAGATCCTTTCTACTGTTGTCGTTCCAACGATGTCTCGGTCTTCCCAACGTTCTCTTTCCCTCCGGCTTTCCAACCAAAAATGGAATATAATCTTCGTTTTCCCCCCATCCGAGCTATATGGCTTTGCCCACCTTAGTCGTTGCGATTTCATTATTCTTACAAAATCGTGTGAGTTGTACAGTCCATGAGTTCTTCATTTTTCAGTCTCCTCCATTCTACAGTCATCTCGTCCCGTTTCGGCCTGTATATCTTTCTCAAGGCCTTATTTTCAAACACATGCTACATATGTTCATCAGCTAGGATCCTACTACTAACTTTAGCAACCGTAAAAGTGTTACCGACGAAATAGCCGTTCTGTATATTTTCAGTTTCACCTTTCTTAATATTAATGCGCTAGGTTAAGAGTTTGTGGACTGAATAGAAACATACGTTGCCCGATACTAAGCGATTTTTTTTATTTCTTCCGTGACATCGTTTGTGCTTGTTACATATGCTCCTAAGTATTTTAATTTTTTTTCTCTCTATGTTCTCATTCTTAATTGTTGCGTATCTATTTCCTTCATTCCTAGTGTTTCGGCTTGTTATCATGTATTTTGTTTTCTGTATACCTATAGACCTATATCATCCCCTATTAAATCTACATTATCGTATACGAACAGTTGGTTTAAGCCATTCAGTGTTTGTCCCTTTTGGTCCTCTTTAATTTTTAGAATCCATATTCTAAAGCAAACTTAAACACTAGTGGTAATAAGACATCACCTCCTTCTAATAAGACACCTATCCGTAATAAATAACAGTAGTTCAAAACTATTTTTAGGTAATTGTGGGGAAAATTCTTTGAAATTTAGCGGCCGGTAGTCATTGTTTTTCTCCGTGAAAATGGGTTTTGCTGGCAAAATAGTTCGTGAGGATTGAATTAAATTGAATTTTTAAGGCCTTTAGGCAACTATGGCTCAGGCCGTATGGATGATGATGGGATGAATTGGTGGAATGAAGAAAGTGGGAGGAAACGGGAATACCCCGAGAAAACTCACGCACACGGTGTTTGTCCACCACAAAGCCCACATGGCATGAGCAGGGATCGATCCGACGACCCCTAGCACCAGAGGTGAGCGCTCTACCAACTGAGCCACCGTTGTCCCACTCTTGAGGGTTGAAGCATTATTATTGTTATTATTTTTACATCTTCCAGAAATCGGGGACAGAAGTGTTATTTCGGGGACGAATGGTCATCTCAATGATCCGGAGTATTATCTGCGATATCTGGACTCATGTTCTCAATGGACGTCTGAGGATCATCACTGCAAGTTACTGAATACTTGAGGCCTGTGTTACTTGCAATGACATTTCAGGTTTAACAAAAATACAGGCGCAAGTACACGAATATGCAACACAAGCAGTCTAGAATTGTCTGAAATTGGAACACCAGATTATGCCTGAACATGACCTGTGTTTTGTCTAGGGTCTTTAAAACGGCAGTTTTTCGACTAAATAAATGCAAATTATAGATACATGAAACGAACAAAGTATGTTGTGTAGATCACAGTTATGTTGTCCACTTCTCATTGTTTTACATATACAGTAACATTTTCAAGGAAAAGGTTGTTTATTTCAGTTGCTAACATCTAAATGAATCTGAACACTATCCAAATATATTAATTGTAATATGTAATAGCTTAATTGTAATATATCATATGCTAGTGTTATATCTCACTTTCACCTTACAAGAAATGCTAGAGCCCATTGACCAAGCTTCTATTGTGAACAAAGCAATACGTAATGATGTACGCCTTTTACTTAGTTTTGTCTGCATTGAGGAACAATCCCTGTACTGTGACGTCAAGTATTGTTGCTGTCTGCAGGCACTCGTCTGTTGCTTGATTTGCGTAAATTATTTGTGATGCTGGTAGTTAATAAAACGGATAATGAGTTTGTGTATTTTTTGTGCATAAATAAGAATACACTATGGGAAGAGAGTGGGTAACAATATATATTCTATTTTGTAAATTGAAATGCGCAAATCAACAAAGGAAAAATTAAATTTTAGTTTGTATGTATCACTAAGTGAACCGTCCAAGAGCTCTTTTAACAGTTGAAAGACTGATATAAAAAAAAAAAACAGATCTACTTTTCTTGTACTTTTCTTGTGTGTTTTAAGTTAACCTGCCATGAAGTTTGTTCATTATTGTAAGAGAACCGATTGAATGAACTTACAACATATGCGTCTCTCATATGAAACTAATCGTGAGATTGCGCGCGGGATTGTCAATTTATTTAGATGTGTATTTGATATACTCAACGTAAAAGCTAGAAAATATTCGGGATTAAACATTTGGAAAAACTTAAAATCTCGAATTCCCACGTTCCGTGCAGTTAGTTACAGATCCGCGGGAGCACGCAACTTCACTTTTCAAAGGAAATTAAGTGGGAGCGTAATAGAAGGTTGAACTGCTTGGTGGAGCGGTATATATGAGATATCTTTATTTACCCTTCTTTCAGTAATATTCTTGCAACTTTTCCCTGCTTCAAAGACTCATTTGAATAGCATTAGATGCAGTATGGCAGAGAAAGTTCCTGAACATATTTTGTAATAATTGGTAGTGAAATAAGGACCTGTAAAATATTTTATATATTAATAACAAAGACCTTAGAATAGGAACGTACGAACGTTATACCAAACGCGTTATTCAGATAGTGCTACGCGAGGCCGAGAAGTACGAGCTAGATATAATAGCGATACAAGAAGTTCGGTGCGAGGGTCAAGATAGCATCCCACAGGGCAAGTACACCTTCTACTACGGGGGAACACAGTCTCACGATTTCGCAACAGGATTCCCCATTAAGAACAGTATCCTTCAGGCGGTTCAGAATATAGAGTTCGTAAACGAAAGACTATCGTACGTTACGATACGTACTCGATGGGGCAACACGGTTTTAATAAATGTCAATGCTTCGACCTAGGTGACTAATGATATCGACCAAGATATATTCTACGATGAGCTAGGATGTTTGACCGATTACCGAAGTATAATTCGAAAATTGTGTTGGGTGATTTCAACGCATAGGTAGGAAGGGAAGAAATATATAGACCTACCATAGGCAAATACAGCCTTCACGGAAAGACCAACAACAATGGAGAAAGACTAATAACTTTTGCTATTTCGAAAAACGTACTACTAAAGAGCACGCACTTTGAACACAAAGACATACACAAACATACATGGGTATCTCCGGACGGCAAAACTCTCAACCAGATCGATCACGTGTTAGTAGATAGGCGAAGACACACCAACATAATGGACGTTAGGTCGTACAGAGGACCGGAAGGTGACATCGACCATCAATTAGTAATCAAAAGTACGGGAAAAGTTATACGAACAGAGAAAGCAAGAGATCAAAACAACTGGAATTCGAAGTTAAACGATTAAATAATCCGATCATAAAAGCAGATTACTAACTCGAACTAATTACTCCCAAATAGGTTCGAAACCGAAAGCCGACTCGAGTAATAATAATGATGATATGAATAATGAAATTGATCTAAGTGAGATGTGGGAGGCAATTCGTCTAAGAACTACATCGAATATTTCAATAAACCAGTACCAGGAACGACTTAAATCACTTTAACATTTTGGGTTCAAGTAATCCCCCAGGGTCCAAGTAACCCTGATTTACAGTAATAAACGAGACCTATACAAAGGTGTAAACTCGTTAAGATAAGGTTACCAGCCGAGGTTAGGGATGATTAGAAATGAACGTGGAGTTCTTTAGGCGGATCCGACTAAAATTATCGATGTGTGGAAAAGTTATTTCGACAAACTTCTTAATGTACACAACGGGGAACAAACAGAGGAATTTGAAATCCATACCGCAGAACTATGGATTCCCGAACCTAGCGAGATCGAAATGTCGGTAAAGAAAATGAAAAAAATCAAATCACCAGGAATAGGCAATATTCCATCCGAATTAATTAAAGCGGAAGGAACGGCACTGATCAAGGAACCACATAAATTGGTAAGTGCTATATGGAGAAAGGAGGAGCTTCCAAAGGAATGGGAAACCTCAATAATAGTTCCGATTTACAAAAAAGGCGATAAATCGTACTGTAATAATTACCGCGGAATCTCATTACTTCTAACCTGTTACAAGGTATGAAGTAATATTCTGTTAACACGCCTAAGTGTATACGTAGATGAAATAATTGGAGATCACCAATGTGGATTTAGAAGAAATAGATTCACGTTGGAGTAGATTTTTGCCTTGAGACAAATTTTAGAAAAGAAATGGAAATACAATGGGACGGTTCACCAGCTATTCATTGATTTAAAAAAAAAGCATATGATTCTATCAAAAGGGAGAAGTTATACAGTATCCTGATACGATTTGGAATTCCGAAAATACTGGTACAATTAGTAAAGCTGTATCTCAGCGACCCCATAAGCAGAGTACGGATAGGTAATAATATGTCAGACAGTTTCAAAATTTGCAACGGATTGAAACAAGGCGATGCCTTATCACAACTACTGTTTAACTTTGCGTTAGAATACGCGATTTTAAAAATTAAAGAGGACGAAAAGGGACGATAGGCTGGTTTTTAATCAACTGTTCTTACACGTGGATGATGTAGATTTAATAGGAGATGATATAGATGCACTACAAAGCAACACCGATGTCTTAGTAGAAGCGTGTGATGAGATAGGTCTACAGGTAAACATAGATAAAACAAAATACATGATGATAAGCCGAAACAGGGAATGAAGGAAATAAAAACATAAGAATTAGGGATGAGGTCATAGAGAAAGTAAACAAAGTTAAATACTTGGGAGCTTCCGTAACAAGCAAAAATGAGGTCATGGAAGAAATAAAAAGTTGTTTAGTATCGGGGAACGCATGTTTGTATTCAGTCCAGAAACTCTTAACCTCGCGAGTAGTATCAAGAAAGTTGAAATTTACGACTCTAGCAGATGAACATAAGTTACAGTGTTTTGAGAAAGATATACGGGACGAGATGACTGGAGAATGCAGAAGACCGCATAATGAAGAACTTCACGGACTGCACACTCACCTGATGTAAAAATAATGAAATCACGATGACTAAGATGGGCAGGTCATGTAGTTCGGATGGGAGAAAAACGAAGTTTATATTCCAACTTGGTTGGTAAGCCGGAGGGAAAGATGCCGTTGGGAAGACTGAGACGACGTTGGGAGGACAATATTAGAAGGGGTCTTTAAGAAGTACGTGTTTGAGATGAAAAGTGGCTTGATCTTGCCCAGGATAGATCCCGATGACGAACGTTTGTTACTACGGCGATGAACTTGCGAGCTCCGTAAATCATAAAGTAAGTAAGTAAGTAAACCATTTATTTATTTCTGATTGTTGTTTTAACTGAAAAATGGAAACAATGTATTCCATTGGCACTAATCTAGGAACAAAGGAACGGTACTAATCAAGGAACTACATAAACTGATAAGTGCTATAAGGAGAAAGGAGGAGCTCCCAAAGGAGTTGAAAACCTCAATAATAGTTCCGAATTACAAAAAAGGCGATAAATAAAAAGTTTAGTATTGGGAAACGCATGTTTCTATTCAGTCCAGAAACTTCTAACATAGCGATTAATATCAAGGTATTTGAAATTGAAAATATGTAGAACGGTTATTCTGCCGGTAATACTTTACGGTTGCGAAAGTTGGAGTACGACCCTAGCAGATGAACATTTTTTTTTATTAAGGTTTTGAGAAAGATATGCGGGACAAGATGACTGGAGAATGGAGGAGACTGCATAATGAAATCCACGGTCTGTACGATTCACCAGATGTAAAAATAATGAAATCGCGACGGCTAAGGTGATTGTATCTGTCTTAGTGCTACCCTATCACTGAATGTGAGAATCGACTCAATCAGAGATACGATCTCTGTGTACTATGAGTATGCTTCGTTCAGAAGAATATACAGTGATGTGATTGTTCATCTATGAACATTGCGAGTGTTTATTATACAAACCACTGAGAGGCATTTCGTCTTTTCCAGATGGATGCATTAGCTTGATCAAAGATCTCTATCCAACCACTGCGACGCTACCAGTCCATGTACTAAAACAGCTATTTCTTTGCGAAGGCCTCCCATTATCACAAATTCTTGATTTTCTTCATACTAGTCCGGAAGCAGCCAATGAAGTTTTGTAATTCCATACATTGGCTGTTCTCTTAGGATTTACTGAGGACAAAATGTTACACATAATGTATATCAGGTGCCACACTATTCCAGGGGAATTGATTGATTCACGCAATAATGGGACTAAGGGAATCGGACTCTGAAGTGGGCCCCCAGAATTATTATTGTTAGAATTGAATGCTGCTCATGACAAATATTGCATGCTATCTGCACATTTCATCTCTCCTGTTTCAACATCACTAAGCCACTTGCCAACTTCCTCTCGAATATTCTAATAATGAGTTCACAGTTGTAACTGATACTTCAGGATGCTGGGCTGATGTGCTTTTGCGCTCTGTGTATCAACCTGGTAACTGTTGACCGTTTCACCGTTCATTTATAGACGAAATGGAGTTGTAGTTGAGATTGACTGTGTTACTAAATTAATGATATCGTAGTACCACAAAATAGCTCTATAGGTGTAGTGATACCGAGCGAAGATATGGCGAAGTGGTTGAACATTTGCTTATCATTCGGGAGGTTCTGGGATCGATCTCAGCGGCCGACCATGCTAACTGAGATTTGTCCAGGGTTCTTTATCAGTCATACCAGGCAAATGTTGGGATGGTATCTACAAATTAATACCTGGCCGTCTACTTTGCAACATCCTTTCCCCCGGCCTGAACCTGAGATGCTTAAAGGCTTTAAATTAAGTTCAATTCAGATGTAGATGATGAAAGATTGTGGTCAAGATTATGGATGGCAGCTTTGGATAAATACATCTTTCTGCAGCTGTAACTTTTGTCAGCGTAAGTTTCAGTTATTAGATTTAAGATTGAAGACGTCACTTCTAGAGGAGTATCGTTGTATGAATATGCTAATATCTGGTGTAGTAAAAAGTAATCCATTATTTTTGCATGACATTGAAGGCTTGACTTACCATAGTTAGAATGATCCGATTTAGGTCACATATGCGCCGTTTTGTTCGATAACGTGTTGCCATTTGGAAGGTAATATCATGATGCCTCTCTCATAGAAGCCCTTGTCCCTATTGGCAAAAAATTGAGACAGTCGATGTTCACAAGCCTCTCTTGACGCGAATTTTGCACCAGCAAACGTGTTCGCCATGGACAGGAACAGATGGTAATCACTCGGTGCCAGGTCCGGACTATAAGGTGGATGCATAAGAACCTCCCAACCAAGCTCCCGGAGCTTCTGGCGAGTCACTATCGATGTGTGTGGCCTGGCGTTGTCCTGGTGGAACACAATGCCTCTCCTATTGGCCAAAGCTGGGCGCATCTGGGCGATTGCTGCCTTCAGACGGTCCAATTGTTGACAGTATAGTTCCGAGATAAGGGTTTGGCCATAGGGGAGCAGCTCATAGTAGATAATTCCCTGCCAATCCCACCAAACACACAGCAAAACCTTCCTGGCTTGGGCACCGTTTGCGCCGGCGCACCGCGCTTCGACCACGACCGTTTTCGCGAGACGTCGTAAGTGATCCACTTTTCATCACCAGTCACCAACCACTTCAGAAATGGGTCGCTTTTGTTGCGATTCGCAGATGGAAATTCGGTCCATGAGGTTTTTTTGCGTTAACTCGTGTGGCACCCATACATCAAGCTTCTTTTTGTATCCAGCCTTATGCAAATGGTTCCACACGGTTTTTTGTGCAATGTTTAGCTCTTGGGCAATCGAAACCGTGCTTACATGACGGTCGGACGCGACAATGTCCAGGATTTTATCGACATTTTCGACACGTGGCCTTCCAGTGCGTGGTACATCTTTGACGTCAAAATTACCGGCACGGAATCGACGAAACCAAAATTGCGCGTGATTGGCTGTTACAGCATCAGGACCATAAACACTATTCACATTTGCAGCCGCCTGGCTTGCGTTTTCGCCTTTATCGAAGAAAAACTGTAAAATATAGCTATTTTCTCTTTGCTAGTGTCCATTTTGACGCGCGCTCACACAACACTGAGTCAACTCATCACAACTATCTGAACAGTGTTTATAGTACGCAATCTCATCGTTTGAACGCCATCTCGTTGAACCCGATCGGACTTATAAAACGCGAGATACAGATCACTGAAGCCATCTATTGGCAAAATCATGGATTACTTTTTACTACACCAGATATAAGTATATCAATGATACCTCGCTTGCGTGATTTTGCATGGATCACGACATAAACATATAGTGGTAACGATGTCTCTGTATGTTTCTGATGACGGACATTCTTCTGGAATTACTTCCTCTTTTTTATTCAGTTGTAAGGAATGGATTAGGAAATAAATCATACTGTTGCATTCATTGCTTTTACCTGCCTTTATAGTAAGACTTCCAAAGTCATACCCGTTAGCGCGGCTAGAGCTGCTGAGACCGATGCTTCCTGGTTTTGTGATGAAGAAATTCCATAAAATGTAGGCAATTTTTCAAATATTTCTCTACATATGACTTTAGATGCTTTTACTTGGTATATACCAAGGCAGCTTGTTGTACTTTCTTTCTGTTACAAACAGATCACCAGCGCATATCTTTGCTAGCAAGTTTGTAATACATAGATGGGTGTCAGCAATACTCACACGATTACTAAGCTACAAAATAAAAACATTAACTTACTCGTCCTTCTTGTCTGACAGTTCATGAAACATATACGTTGATTCTACATGAGTCAATTAACAGGATAAACGGATTATACAATGACACATTTTTTTGCTTTTCTTCTTTTTCCTACTTGCTGGCTCCAACTTTACTTTGTTATGCCGATTCCGGTACGATTGCTGAAACTTTACATTTTTAGAAGCAATTGCACTATTTCACTGGTACGAAACTCTATATTGTGTCATATTATTCTTTACGGCAGTCCAGTTTCTGCCTCATATTCCGTTACATCTTTTAAAGATACTGACGTATCCTCTTTCTTACACTCCTTTTGGGACACCCAAAACTTTATGATGCGGACTTCTGGTACAAAACGTTCAATTATCAATTCAAACATGATAGTGGAGGATCAAACGATGAAACTTCCAACAAAGACAGTGGATCAATCATTGAGCGTACAACGGTTGAAGAAGAAACTTCATGGAATGAGATAAGCAGTGAAGCATCACCAAAGTCTACATCATCAAGGGAAGAAAACCGTTAAAGTGAACCAAATTCGCCAATAAGCCAGACCCATTCCTTTCCAATACTTCCACCTCTAAATCTTTCATCCATTGATATTCCTCAAAAAGACAAATTTAATGATCATGCAAGTCATCTTTCCAAAAACCACACTCCTAGCCATAATGAAATGGAACACACTTAAAAGGAAAAAATAACTTCACACAAGAAGTGGCAGCAAATCAACAAAAAAAAAGATATGTCATTAATTATCTCCTCACAAGAGATACAAACAAACCAACAGAATACTGCGGACAAAGAATGAAATACAACTCATTGCCTGATTTTAAAAATATCACAAGCAATCTAAACAATCCCTTCACTTTAGACAAACTTATTAGCTCGAGACTACCAAATATTTACCCCACTCAAAGGCTTAATGGATTAGAACTGCATTTTAAAGATAAAGAAAACAGGCATAGATTTCTCAATATCTTCAAGAAGCATGACTTTGTACCTTAGGATGAAATATTAATTACAGATGAAAAAAGAAGGGAAATTAAGAAACACCCCGACCAGTACATTTACATGCGTAATTGGGGGATTCCAACGGATATAGACACGAGAGACGAAGCAAATTTTGAAGTACCCAGAAAAATCCTATTCCTAATGCAATACGAATCAAAAATGATGGAGGGCTATATTTAAATTTTTGCTAAGAATTCGAATTTGTTTAGCCAATTAATAACAAACGGCATGGGGTGAGGTCTGGTGATCGTGGTGGCCATTCAACTGACCCTCGTCGACCTATCCAACGATTGGTTAATGTGTTGTCAAGAAACGTTCGGACCGTTTGAGCATAGTGTCGAGGAGCTCCAAATTGCTGTAGGTAGAACTCGTCATTTTCATGTCGTAGCTGTTATTGTGGAATGACATGTCCCGTAGCATGTTAAGATACAGGACGTGGTTAACATTTCCATGAAAAAAAAAATAGGCCCAATGACCCCTTTACATGAAAGGCTCGCCCAAACTGTAACCCCAGGTTGATTCACTTGTTGTTCAAGTGATACATGGAGGTTTTCTCGTGCGTAATAAACACAGTTATGCCTATTAACAGCTCCTAAAACTTTAAAAATCGCTTCGTCGGACACATTGTGTTTTTCTGCATTCAACATTACCTCGCAGAATTGTAATCGTCGATCTGAATCATCATCTAATAACCCATAAAGTAATCTTGGCCGATACATTTTCAAACCTAAACGTTGCATTAGACGTCCCAAAGATCATTTCATTGCCTTGGGTCGTAACACTGACTGGTCGGCTACTCTTTGGCACATTACAGATGGAGTCAGTTGCATCAAATTTATTGCGTAATCTGTAAATTGTTAGTCTACTTAGTGGAGGTGTATCAAATTCTGTAGCCCATTTTCGTCGAACCATTTCAGCATTCTGTCTTCCAGTATTGTTTGACTATCCACTTCCGTTGGTTGATGGTTAAATTACCAGCCATAATTATCTGAAAACTACAAATATAATATGTAAGTAATAAAGTAGCTTACTATCTAAGTACCTAATTAAGCATGTAAATAAGTAATAAATAATATATCAAGTAATACTTATTATAACTGTATATCTACTTTTGCACCCCCAATATATATATATATCAAGTACTTATTATATATATATAGGTTAGTGAAGATATAGGGTTGAGGAGTCTTAAGACCACGGGCAGACCCTTCCCTTGCCGACTATGTTTGCAGTACCACATAAACCCTACTCAAGAAAACCTTCTTACTACAAATGTGGGGTGAAACAACAGAGCAACACTTGTAAGAAGCTACCAAACAAGAATTGTGGTAGATGCAAAATAATCGGCCTCCGCACGGCAGCTGCCCCATGTACAGTTAGACACATGCAAGGTCAGATATTTACTCACGATAGAATATGTAGATCTTCCCCAAACTCAGAAAGAAAACTTGCATTCGCTGATTCTCTCAAAATACATCAGATCGAAAATGACGAAAGTAGTGAACAACAGGTGTCACAAGAAGACCACAGAACAAATTTTAAAGGAACAATACTAGAATACACGGAGAAACTAGTAAAATTGGTCTTATCAATATTGACTTTAACATCTCTTGGTGGATCAATCTCCGAACTGAATTATATCATAAAGGAATTTCTGCAGCGACACTTCAATGTAATACAATATTTTACGGACAGTTACATAGGTAGTGAAGAATTCTTTATAAAACAAATGGAAAAGACAATGTGATAAAAATAGTAACAAATGGCCATTTTCAATAAAGCAAAGAAACAAGCGAACACAGTTGAAGGATACAGGAAAAGAAACGGCTCGTCGATATTTTACGAAGTTTCCAGGAGAAGCAAATTAAAAATTTATTTCTGCATAGATAATCTTTTTAACATTTATTTTCTTTACACATTTACTCTGTAGGGAATCTTTTCTTTCCGAAAATAATAAATTTATCTTAAAGTAGCACTGAATAGCAACATATGGTGTCAAGATCGCAATTTTGCTGAAAATTGCAATGAGTCTCTTCTTTTCGTGAACCCTTTAGTTTTTCAAAATATACTAATGTGATAGTCCCCAGTAGAGGGAAAAATTAACTTTATTCATAAAATTCAAAATAATAGGAAAAATTTAGGTTTTAATATATTTTTCTTGTAATTTCTTCGGTGAAATGGAAATAAAACCGCCGCCATGTTTCAGTAAAGATGTACAGAGTAGCAACAACGAAGGCTGATGAAATATATTACAATCCATGACGTTAATCGAGATGTTATTCACCTTTGAGCAAATTAACCATGTTCTTTATGATGGGAACGTCACCTTTCGCCCTACTTAAAGTTCAAAGGAGAGTCAAGTCAGACGAACACCACGCACACACATTTACTACATGTACGTTTTCCTATATAAAGCCAATCAGTATTCTACCAAAACCTCCAGTTCCATAGAGGGGCCTTCAGTACCTCCAGATCCATAGAGGGGCCTTGAGTGCTTCAGTACAGTCTCCAGCCAAAGCATCAACTCCATTCTAAGAAGGAAGATAGTTTTTTTTCTGAACATTTTCATCTGGCTGTGATAGAATTGAGGGCTGTTGAGTTTCATCGAACATCTAACTTCAACTAAATTTCAGGTATGAATAGAGGGTCTGCTTTATATTGCGAATTCTAGCGTCTGGCATAATTTAGACTTTCTTAAGTGTCACCTCCTGAATAATATTTGCTCAAAGTTAAATAACTCCGGTAAAACCCGTTTATTCTGTCCATCATTAAGAAACGTGGTGTGTTAAAATGTAATCATGTTACGTTCAATTAACTCGGTAACAAACCCCTTTCGTATCCAAGTAGTTCCATGTTTAGCTAAGCTTCGTTGCATTAAAATCCCAAATTTAGCCTCTACCATCTGACATTTAAAGTTAACGCCCATAATGAACTCCCAGAGTTCACCAAGTATTTCGCAACGAGATTTCACACTAAACAGTCTACGATTGAACATCTAATTTTAAAACCTCTCGCTAATATGGGTTTTCGCTCTCCCATCTTTAGAACGTTTTCCAAAACATTCATGATGAACGACAGCACTTCTCCCGTCGTTCACATTCTTCTTCTTCTTCTTCTTCTTCTGGGAAAATGTATTGCAAATCGCCAGATCGAATGATGTTGCAAAGTCTTCTCCTCTTTCGTTTCTCTCTCTCCCATCCCAGGCACCGTGAATCCTCTCAATCCTTTCTCTGCTTCTGCTTACATGTCGACTCAAGTCAGCGTCCATAATTACTCTTTCCTCTGCGAAGTTCATGGTCTAAATACTCCCAGAATTATATATTTTCTTCTTTCTCGTAGCCGACTAGCGGAGCATGCGCAGAAACTACATTGATGATTTCACCCATGCGTATACTGATTTTCTTCATTCTGTTGCTCCTTGTATTCACACTTACTACACTATTAATGCTAAAATTTGATTTGCAGGCAGAAATATCAAGAAGCGTAGAAGAGAAAAACGATAATTAAAAGTATACAAGGAAAAAGATGCATTATCATTCCGCCTTTGTCTGAGAGGAAAAAGAATCCTGGATAGCGGGAAACTCTGTGCAACATGAAGGGTAATAGGAAAAAAGACAAAAATCTGGAAATTTGTTTATTTTTTTGTTCACGTCTTGTGTTTAATTTCTGGTGGGAAATGTTTAAGTATTTTGAGGGAAATATTGTGCCGAGAACCTGACAACACTTGAAGGATGCAAGTAACATTGATTTTTTTAAAAAAGGGGGAAAAAAACTTTTAGTGCGTCTTGTAGATAGGAGATGCAATATGTGTCACGCAAAGTACAATGGATCTTTGCACGAAACTGAATATTTTGTGTCACATATCTTTTGTAAAACACATATATAAAGTATAATTAGCAGCAAATTAAAAAAAAAGATTTTTCTCCATTCGATCTTTGCTTCTGGCTCACTAGATTCTATTTTAAATCAATCGTTAGCTATTCCAAAATGCCAGGATTCTACAATCCACAGCAAATTCATCCTGATATTAACATTTGTATAAATTGATAGCATATTTGTTATATTCCAATAACATGTTGTCTAAAGAAGAACATTTATTTTATTTTAACACGCTTTATATTAACTCGCTCTGTAATCATCTCTGGTACAAATTTTATAATTGACTTTTAACTCACTTCCCACCATTCAATTTCTTTGAAATTTTGTAAACTTGCTTGCTGCTGATGGCAACACCATATTTACTCTTTAGATATACGATAGAGTAATCCAGTTAATTGGAATTAATTAATTACATAAATATATAATTTGAAATTATCCTTAAATCCACGCAAACCAGCATCTATAGTGTGAAATTTGGGTTGCCTATCTCGCAGGGAGTTTAATATTAATCTATTATACATAAAAAGTAATTAAAAGGGTAAAAAAAACATCTTTTTTAAGTTTGACCAGAAAGTAAAAAAATAATACATTGAATTAATCTTATGAATCGGAAAATAAAAGCGTGGGTGCTCTTAGATATTATGATTTTATGATAAGGTAAGCAAGAGCAATCTTGCTTTTATTTTCCGATTCATAAGATTAATTCAATTTATTATTTTTTTTACTTTTAGTCTATCTTAAAAAAGCGTGCTTTTAAAAAAAAATCCTCTTTAAATAATTTTTCATTTTTTTTTTTAGAATGTACGAAAAAATAGTATCTGGAGTCCTTGTCCCCAATATTTGCTTTAGAAGATGCAAAACCATTGGTAATTGTTTCCTTGGTTTGAGGCAGGTAGTACGCTACACCCTCTCAACACCCCTAACACCCTCCCTAGACTTGGACTACACCCCTAAGGAAAATCACTGAACACCCCCTCTTAAGGGGGATGTTCTTCCTTCACATTTAATCGTGAGAAATTCCTAGAATTTCAATTTAGAAAGACTGCAGTTATGGTAATACACAATAAAATCTTCGTAGGAGCTTTGCATTTATTATGAAGAAATAACTTCTTTTGGGCTATATACATTCATTTCTTGTTGCTCCACAAAAATCAATCAACTGCCAAAGAAATGAGGCAGAGGACAGTAAACATCCTCGTATGCAAACAGCCGTTTGGTAACTGCTCCCTGCTGTGCTAGAGTACGTGGATAATAGACTCACTTCGGATTCACATCAACATTCACCCCTTATTATAAGTTGATGCACCATGTTGTCTGTTTTGTGTGCACCATGTAAACAGTTGAAGAGGCGGAACGCCTCCCCATGAGGAGGAGGATTATTGAAACAAAGGAACTAAGTTTAGGCCTATGTATTCGTACATATTGTAATGGGATATGGATAAATAGGTCAATGTGTTAAGCACAAAAGTAAACAGACAATAAAAGTTACATAAAGCTGACTAAGCATCCATAGGAAGCAGACGACAACAACCTTCAAGCGGCAAGTGTTGGAAGTACTGAAAATACGCCCACAAATAGGGATATAAAAAGGCCAGTCAATCACCTTTGAAGTCATCACTTCTTCGCTCCAAAAAGTGGTCACCTCTACCTGGCTTGGACTGGAGTCAGGACTCTCACCTTACCCCCCAACTTAGGTTGGTATACCTTTACCTGCTAGCTCGGACTGGAGTTAGTATCCTTTCTAGGAACAATCTCCTTTCCTAAACCTAAGTTAAATATCATTGCAAGAGGTGATCCACTAGATTATTAATTACAGAGCTCATGTTCGGGACGCTCAGATTGTTATCTGTATAACACATTGTATAATATATAGTATATTGGAACTTTATAATAAACTGGTGTCGGTAAAACGTATATAAGCATTTGCTCTATTTATTCACTAAATAACCATTCTATTAAACGATCTTCGGTCTCTACCATAAATATTATATCGTATATTGTAAAGACAGTGCTACCACGTCGTATACGATCCCATTGCTACATTACGAAGTAACTACAAGTAGAAATCATTACGATATGAATATATTTTTTTCTAATTTAAGTGTAATCTTTGTTTCATAACTAAATAAAATGAAATAAAAAGTAATAATCTTTACAAACTTGATGTGCCGACCTCTCGAATACCTAATTTTCTGTGTTCTTAAGGGTTTGGCTTCATCATGCTTTGATGTCATTCTCTCAAAACAAAACACGGAGAACCATGCGAACGCTAAAGAAACATTTTGTGAGAAACAAAAGCGATATGAAACAGATAACCAAGCCGCCATGTTTCAATACCTTTTTAGCGTTAGTTTCGCATTCAGGAAATCCGCGGTTCCATTCCTGGAGCCGTCCACTATGACTAAAGATTTCCCAAGTCCTAGCAGGCAAATGCCAGGATCATACCTTACCACTTCAAGGCAATGCCCATTTTCTTCCACCTTTCCTTCCCATTGTTAATCCTTGTTGTTTTTAAGCTCCAATGTAAAATAGTCTACGAGTTGTATATGGAGATATTAGAAATACATAAATAAATAATCTTGGAAAGTGTTGGTACGCTGCTGGACTTGTAGTTTAGTCTGTGGAGCTCGTGATGCTATACATACACTCACATTCAGACAAACCACAAGTGGATGGAGACTGGAAATCATATTTTTCCCCACTGGGGTCCCACTTAAATAACGTAATTATAAATATATCACTCCATTCACTCACCTCTGCCAGACTTTAGTACTCGAACTTTAGTATTTTAGTAAGACAGATCTTAAACAATTCCCTTAGCATCGGGGGGCATTGCCCTCCAGCAATTTCAGAATTACTCTAAATGTTTCATTCTAAACGATAGCTTTAAAGTGATTGCCCCTAAGCTCTCTCTCGTGCCCCCCGCAGTCTCTCTCCTAAATCCGCCCATGCCCGTGAGTAAAGATATAACATATCTAGCTATATATATATATATATATATATTAGAAAATCCCAGCCGTACGTGTCTTTCTCTTGTTTGTGTTTGAAATGACAATATTTGAAATTTGAAGGGTATAGTTAAGAGAGGTTACTCACTGCTACACTCAACTTTCCATCAGGCAGTCAGGATTTCTGAAATTTTTATTTAATATATTTTATTTTATAACCACGTGCATGAAGGTAGTCGTAGCAGCTTCTTGTCTCTGCTACTACTTGGGATCTTTGATATGGTGGAACAGCAAACCTTGGACTAACCTCCTGTTAATGTTAATTATGATTCGCCACTTGCTTGTACGAGTTTATACGGTTCGGAAAACAAAACGGGAGAGCATGAAGTTGCTCTGTAATTTGTTCGTCAGGATTTGTTTCTATAGCATGTTCAGTCGTGCTATTCTCGTTTAAGAACGCAGTTAATTCAAACATGCAAATAGAGCAGAAAAGCAATATCCTTCTAATATTTCTTATACCTTTGTCCTCCAAGATTTCAAGACACACACAGAAAATCTTAGTAAATACCTTAAGAATGATTCGGTTTCGGTTTTCATACATATTGAAATACTATACAGAATAAAAACTGAAACATCTTTCGGTAGTAAAGAGGAGCAATCAATTACTATTTTTATAACTATTACTCTACAGGAATCCCACAATTCAAATTCCACACCTCAAACAACACTTCTACAACTACCATTAACACAGAAGGCAAGATATGACATATTTTTACGAGCACTTCTAAAAACCGAAAGTCGTGTTAATACTATGAGAAGTTAAACAAGGTTCCACAAGTGAAATTAATCTTGTTTCAAACATTTTACTGGGTTTTAAACTTCAATACTATTAATATGTATGGAAAACAGTCATATCAGAAAATAAACTTCATACATCAGACTACAGATTACCTTCAATTCTAAAATCAAATGCTGATATTCTACTTTATTCGGAATCTTAAGTTCTATCAAGCAATTTCGTATAATTTAGAATATTTAATGAATTTAGACTATTAATTACTACACTGCAATTCAACTTTATGAATCTCTTAGCTACTGAATCTAATTTAACTTTCAAATGCAATACAAAACTCAAGTAGGCTACCAGCACTACAGTCGTAAAAAGCATTAACATTGATATCTAATACAGAAAATTGTGTACTCATGTCCACACTCACCCATTCCAAATGCGTCTCGGCCAGTCATGACAGGTGACCAATGTGGTTCAAATTCAAACAACCAATCAGGAGCTTACAAGTCAGACAATTCCAAACAAACCAATCCTGTCTCTTTAAACAATTATAGCTACCAAGTAATATTGAAGCTTTTTCAGAGTTAGAAAGATTTGTGCAGTCGAACCATTTTGAATCTCTGTACATTTTATACTAGAAAACTTTCTACAGATTACACATTTTCCCTCCTTCAATAAAATCTTAAAATTAAATTCTTGAACAATGAATTTTGAAATTATAAGATCTTAAAGTTGTTGACATACATTTTGCTCATAGGTTACAATACCTTCCAGATCTAGGATTCGTACCTCCGTGTCATGTACTGTAAAATTCCTGGAAATACAAACATCATCTCAGAATCGTTGTCTTAAGTTAGTACAAGCAAGGATACATATAATTAACAATCTATTAAATGCTAATCCTAGCAACACAAGTGTCAAAAATACATTCCTTCCACGGGAAATTCTGTTAACAATCTTTAAGTAAAGCATGGTATTCTCTAGTCTCAAGTCTCATCACCATCATTAGCAAAAGTCTAAGCACTTAATCTACAAACATCATACACACTAAAAGTGAAATAAATATCTGAAACTCTCCTTTTATAATTTTAGATACCATGTACTCCCATTTAATGCAATCTACGTTGAGACATTAACTTTCTCTTTACTTCCCAAGCTTTTTTAAAAGGGTGTTGTGTTTTGTTGTGTCTTGTTAGCCAGATTTTGTTCAGGCATTTCGTTACATAAATTAATCACTGATCAAATCTATAGGCAGAATGTCCTAACCAAAGTTTGCATAGTTATGTAAAAAGGGTGGTGAGGGCTGCTAAGTTGTTAAAAACCACCGCTGATGAAAAATGTACTATTTCGTTCGTTTCTAATGGATGTATTGCAAAAGTAAAAAAGGCAACCTTTTGCTCTAACAGAGACTTTTAACAGAAATGATTTTGAACTTGGAAAAGGCACTTTCTTTGTCGTTTAAAGTTAAAGATACGGAGTATTTAGGATTGTTGAATTCTACGGCTTATAAATCTTTATGTAACTGTTTTTGTTTTGAAAAAGTATAAAGAGAGGAGCCGAACTTAAAAGTGCTTGAAGAAGAAAAATGCGGTTTAAAAGCAGACAATTAGAATACAAAATTGGACATGTTTTGTGCCGATTAAATTTCAGAAAAAAAAAGTTAAGGATTAAATTACTTCTTTCTGAAAAGAAATAAAGACCAAGTCACTTGTGGACTAGACAATATAGATTATCTTGGAATAACTATACTGAGGACGACAGAGTCTTACTTTTGGGTGTTTCCAGCAGGTACGCCACTGTTTGCAAGTGAGACGTTGAGGAATGCTAGCGTAGCAGGAAGATATTCTCCACAATCCACGGTTTTGTATAAAAGGCGACAGCGAATTGACACCATCATGAGAGGCAAAATGAAGACAGACTGGCGTACAAGAATCCATCATCATCACCATGTCTTCTAAGACGGCCTGTCCCCAGGCTCTGGCCAACCCCGTCATAAAACCACCATAGAGGTATCTGTGGGTTTCACTTTTAAAGTACAACACAAAGTTGTACTCTGTAGCCGTCTTGCGACCATCTTGC
>JAGDQP010006817.1:56437-70304 GCA_022664845.1 Lepisma saccharinum | reverse complement strand
ATATATATATATATATATATATATATTTCAATTTATTATTATTATTTTGAAAATCCCTTTATTGTACTAAGTAACAAAGTTGGCGGAGGGGAACATTTTCAGTCGCCATTATTTGTCGCTTTTATGATCGTCTGTGACATCTTTAATTTCACAAGTATGTTTACTGGATTCTTTATCTTGTCTTTGATCTGTAACCCGCCCCCTACATATTTGCTATAAATAAGTATAAGTCTGTTATTTTTCTTCAGATACAGGCCGAAATACGAACATGCTAGGACTTTTGATCTTTTCTTTAATAGTATCTGTTTATCATTACACTTTACCTCACGTGACGTAGTCAGTAATATCACCTATTTCGGATCGTTAATGACGAGATACGCGAGTTTGAGCCCTGCTTCCAGCCATTCTGACAAAGGTTTTCTTCAGTTTCATTACATGAATGCCGGAATTGTACCTTAACTAAGGCTGTGGTTCATACCTATCTCTGGCAGAATGATCACCGAGGAACGCCGTCTCTAGATGTGATGGCTTTAGTTCAAATTGCTTGTTCGGTTAGAAAGGAAATTAAAGGCTTTAAATCACATAAACGCTTTGTTGCTACACTTACCTGTTTTATGAGTATACAGATCTAATATATCTGCGTTGAATGTGGACGTGATTTTAGCTAGTGACTTGTCTCTAACTTTTAACAATTCTGCCCAGATGTCACTGTGGCGGTTATTAAGGTCAGTGTAAAGCAGCGATTTCTAACACTAGATAGCAGTACTACCTTCATATGTCTAATGCATTTATTTTCCGTTGCATGAAATTGCAGTACGGCTTCTACAAATTCAAGCGTAGAGAGTTTAAACTTTCAGGGAAGAAAGTTCATAACCACTTCAGTTCTATTCGTGCCTCCTTTTCAATTTTCTTGCGTAATACATCAACATATCTTCACAAATTCGGAAATGGAACCTATATTATGACCTGTTTCCCATAATTCATGTCTCCGTACCATGAAGATATTCAAGTTAAGTCACGAGATAACACCACAAAACTTGTCAACATCTTGGCATTTCGCCTAACGATGGCGCCACTTAACTATTTATATACTGCTTTCCCATGTGTTTTGACATTGAAGTATATAAATGGACTATATGCATATGTTTGTTTAGAATTTTTCAGGTGAATATACTTTTTTTTTTTATTTTTAGAAACCTCTAGTGACAAACAAAATTTTGTCGTACAGGAAATATTGGAAATATTTGCTATTCTGTTTCTGTTTATGTATGCTTTGTGTAAGCATGTCAGTTGCACACTGTCATCTTCCACTTTCCCTGGCTTACACAACTGTATCCTCTCTCTCTCTCTCCATATTCCTATTTGACAGGTGTAATTTCCTGTTGAACGAATATAAATGTCCCATCTCTTCCGCTCTGATTCGATCTCTGAAACGAGTGACATGGTGAATGTTAGATGGAAAGGAATGGGGAGAGAGAAAGACAGACGGAGAGAGAGAGAGAGAGAAAGGGAAAGAATATCATCGATATCATGTTGTATATGTATTTCCGTTGTTTGTTTGAGAGAAAGGACAAAGTCGAGTTTCTTTTTTCTCACAAGATAGAAAGTGAACTCATGTTATACTAACTTACAAAAACAAGTAGTTATTAGCCTGATCCCAACAGGAACAGAAAACTTCGTAGTGACAATTATGTGTGTTTCTGTTATTACTATTACTTCTATTTCTACTTCTGGTACTACTTTAATGTGCCTAAAGCCTTGAGGGTAATGACTTCTCTGCTTTTGCCAAGTTTGGGCTAAATTGGTCCAACTGTTCTCACCTGATGTACACACATCGATTGAGTGGACGAAATATTTGAGTGCATGTCGTACACTATTACCCATTTGGTGTTAGTACTCGAGCGTCAGAAGCGTTTGATTGCTTACGTAAGGAAAAGTTAACGAAATGTCTGTTTTGCTATCTACATGTTGTAATGAACTTTAAGAGTTGATCATAACAGATTTACACAAAAAGGAGGACATTATCAACTTAAGACGGATTCACACAAAAAGGATTTATTGACAGCTTAAGAGTTAACATTAACGGATTGACACATTTAATTTATTTATGTTAATTAGGTAAATTTGGTTCAGGCTCGAGTAATCTAGGCGAGAGGATGGGGCAAGGAAGTCGGTCAGGGTCTAGTTTTAAGGTACCATTCAGGAATTAACCTGGTGACAGAGGATAAGTTCTATGGTAACATTAGTCAGGACAGGATGGCTCAAGCTGGGATTGTTTCCAGGACCTTTCTATTGCTAAGCCAGCGTTGTACTAACTCAGCTACGGCCACTCGCTACGGCAACTTAAAGAGTTAACAATATCGGATTGACACAAAAAGGAAGAATATTCCTTAATTTAGGAGTTCATGTGGATTGACAAAGGGATGTACCGTATTATCGAGTTAAGAATTGAGTCGGTAGAGTGTTTGTTTAATAATCGGAAGGTCCTGGGAACGATTCCTCCGACCGCCCATCCTGACAGAGGCTTTTGTTAATCACGCCAGGCAAATGCCTAGATGGTGTCTTTAAACAAAGTCCTCGTCAATTTTCTTCCAGCATTCTTTTCCCACCCTGTACCAAAGTTACCTAAAAACATAAATAAATTCTAAATTCAAAATCAACTTAGTAACGAATTGACACCAACTTAATAACGAATGTAAGAGCATAGCATCAACTTACGAATTATTAATAATAACGGATCGTCACCACATGGGGAATATTATCAAGTTACATGTTAAATAATAACTTAATGATATCAAAAGATGGAAGTAATAAGGTATTAACACAAAAAGGGGATTAACTGATAGACACAACAATTGATTAAGTAATGCTATCCACCAGAAATCAAAATCATTGCAAAGAGCGGTTATAAATTTAACCGAATCTCACCAAGAGCGTAAACAAGAAGTGTGTATTTGTCAGTTTCTTTTATTCCTGCAAACGCTATCCAAACCTTTTCTCTAATATTTTTTCCTAATACTTTTTTTTTTCAAAAAAGAGGAAAAACAACAAATGTGATGTCACAAACACCCTCAAATGATGTTTATTAGAGAAAAGGAAACACCGAAGTGAAAATGGAAAAAAACAGACACACACACACAGAGTGAGAGAGAGAGAGAGAGAGAGAGAGAGAAGAAAGGCAACAAGAGATCAGTGTACCATTCATCTTCTCTTTTAATCTTGTTTTCTCTTGTTTAAAAAAATTAGAGAAAAAAAACGAGAGAGAAATCAGGACGAAAAAGTGCAGTGGATGAAAGAGATAGAGAGAGGAAGGGAAGAATATAGAACTAGAATAATGAATTGTCTTTTCTGGAAACGAAGAAGATACGAAAAGAGAGGGAATGGCATCTACTAATAAATCACAGCTGATTTAATTATGCGTGTGGGGCCAAAGGAACTGATGAGGAAATCAGGGAAGGAGAGGGAGGGAAGGAAGGAATGTATATTTTCAATCTGTTGCCCTCTGGAATGAAATATCCTGAAAATCGGGGATTCAGAAAAAGAAGAAAAACATGCACTGACAATATCGTTTTTTTTTCTTCTGCTCCGTTTTGCTAAATTCTCCGACCACGCAAACTTATTTCAGTTGCTGTAAAACCCATACCATGTAGAGGAACTGCAGTATTTTTCCTTTACTCAGATTATAAAATAGCAAAACAAAAACGAAAAACAAAAAAAATATCTATCCGAAGAAAATATCGACAAACTACAAAAATAAGTTTTCTTAAAGTATATAAAACGAAGCAACTGCAATGCAAGAGGTTGGTTTGCTGTAGTTTTGAACAAAGGCTGCTTATTATCTCCCGTATCAGAATTGGTAGTTTCTGAACTGTTAACGTTGTTTTTTACTTCTTACACATAACTGTCTAATCTTAGTACTTTTTTTAAAAAAATATTATTATTATTTTGGTTGAAAACCTTGTTGTAAGTTCGTATTTATAGCCTCGGCAGAAGTAGTATTGAATGGGGTATTTATTAGTTGTTTTTTTTGTCAATAAATAGAAAGAAAATAAAAAAATCGGCACGCATAGAACTCTTGAATTGGTTATGAACTTTCTTCCCTGAAAGTTTGAACTCCCTAGGCTTAAATTTGTAGGAGCAGCATTGAAATTTTGTGTAACAGTGAAAATACATTAGACATATACGGAGATAGTGCTGTCATCTTTTGTTGGAGATCGTTACTTTAGATTATCCTTAAATGTATGCGATTCAAATGGTGATAAAGACCAAAATCCTGTAAAATTGCTTAGAATTCTGTGGTAAGAATACTGGATTTCTTAGTAGTACAGAATTGGTGGTCTTTCCTGTCAAATATTCAACGCATTAAAGTGTTTTGTACCCATCAGCAGAAATGAAAATAATCCTTACTGTACTTACTGTCTACCAGGGTTTTCGCCAGGATTTTCAATTCGGGGGCTTTAAAGTCAAAATTGGGGTTTTATGGAGTTTTGCGTGGTTTCTATCGATTTTTCTCAGCAAAAAATTTTAAGTTGGGGGCTGTTGTCGAGATTTTGCGGGGTAACACCCCCTCCCCATCCACATGGGGATTGGCGGAATCACTTCGAACTACGTAGCTCAAAAATCATTGTTGGAACTTAAGCATGGAAGTCTCTCGTTTCTTACATATAGATACTATTTGCTCGGCGCAGGCAAGTTGTCAAAAGTTCGCAAACGCTATTACAGCGCAGACAGTTGAACATCCTCATTGAAAAACTCCAGAACTTCGTATGTTCGAATACCAAGCGAACGAGTACACCAAACCACCCGCGAAGTTGATAGGTGACTCGATGTTCCAAGTTTAATACTAGATGCTAGATGCGTACTAGAATAGATCTTCAATCGGCTGATAGTGCAACGCTAATTAAACTTTCTGTCGACGATGAATCAACAAACTGGAATTGTCTGTTGCCAAGAAATAAGTCAGGGTCAAAATGACAACCACGCTTGTTACAGAAATACACAAGCTGCTTTTGTATGCGTATGGTGTGACCATTCAAGAAAATAGTCAAGGATTAACCGGATTCAGCTCCATAAGATTGACATTTCTGGATTCACATACAATTGTCAGCATTCAAAAAGCCCTCTACCGGAGGGCGAGTAAATGACATAACACTGTTCACACCAATTGCAAATAGTGTTACGCTTAATACATTTCCTTGAGGTACGCGATGGTTGTGCCCCAATTGGTTTGTTTGTTTGCAATAACTTTACCTTAGTGCTTACAAACAGGTGTGTGTGTCGTGTCAGGAAACTGAAAAGAAAAATATGTAGATATGAAACTTTTTGAGAGGACGAAGAAGGGGGAGACTAAAGGCGGATGGTAACAGATGCACTTTGTAGTCCACGGTTAAACTCTTAATGCTTTACGGTCTAAGTCAAGTTTAATGGTTCTTCCAGGTGGTGATATGACTTTCAATGAAAGAAATTGGAATAAACTGTTGGATTCGTGCAGAAAATAGTTTCGTATATTTTCCGCCCACTTCCGTTTCACCGTCTTTTGTCTATTCTCTTCCTCTTTCTCTCCATCTTTCACCCAGTAAACCCGCAAGTTGTAAAATCTTCATTACGTAAAAGTAACCGCGTTCTAAAATAACTTTCCCAATTTGGAAACCAACACAGTCTTTGTTTCCTCTGGTTTTGTCTTTAAACAACGAGAGTAGACAAATAAAATATTCCTTGCCCTAGTTTCCTGCTTCTGTACTACCGCTTAGACGGTGCTGGTTGTAACTGTTATATCTCGCTCAACATCCTGACCAGCGGGAGTAGATCAGATAAGTTAAAAATAACCGGGAGTTTTTAAACCGCATCACATATGTGACTGTAATATTAAACGTGTTTATACATTTACGTATATGTGACCGTGTCCCAAAATGAGTTCTTAGGCCTAAAAGATCGAATTTTGGGTTGTAATAGAGTCAAGCCACTATATGTCTTGATTTTGAATTAAGATACATCCTAATAAAGATAGGTGGGAACGGTCACACATGTCCAAAGTTATGCAATGGGGAACCAGAATAGTGTAGGATGCCGTGTAGCATGGAGAAGTACAGCAACACGACTGGACGCGAGTTGATGGATAGCCTCCGGGGAAATGTTGAGTCTTTCAATCTGGACAGATGCCTACAGCTCCCTCGTATTGGTAAGCACAGAATGGTGGGTGTCAATAAACCTCTCTACCCCGTCCCACCAAGTGTTTGATTGAATTCATGTCAGACTAACGTAGAGGCAGCACCATTCCTCGAAACTGTCCATAATTTCCACGAACCAATTCTGGATAACTTGGGCCAGATGAGACGGTACATTATCCTGTTGGTGCATCTCATCTTTGCGGGACTACATGATCACCAAGCAGTATAACGTAGTGGTCATCGGTGCATGATTTGTTTAGGAAGACAAGCGGACGCACCCCATGCGATATGAATTTATCCCACGGTGTGGAACCATCACAGCTTGCACGATGCTTTGTTGAGAACTGGAATCCGTGAACTCGTGCGGACTGCACCATATCCAATCCCAACCGCCAACCCGAAACAACTTATATCACGACTGATCGGACTGGACTACATTTTGCTAATCCTTCAGAGTCCAGTTACCGTATTCACAAGCCAGGCGAAGCACGGTGTCCGCTATCGTGTTAATAGTCATTTTGGTGTGTCTTGTGGTCACGTATTATTCCATGGAGGCTAAAGAACTCTATACGAACTTACTGGGTTTGCGTGTGCTAGATGGACGTTTTGGTCATGGATATTATGCACCGTGGTCGACTACTACACTGTCCACGATGGTTGGTAATGCCGTTCACGATGTATTTCCGGTGAACACGTGACATTATGGATCAAACAATGTTGAATGTCCTCACACAGCTTTGCAAATTGAATGTCTCTTCCGTCTAGCACCTACTGTCATGGTCAGTTAACTCCGATGTCCCCTTGAAGTGATCTTGTGCCACCAGACTCATGAGATAATACCTCAGAAACTCAGTCTTGGCGTTCGCCCAGGAGATCACGTAACGGTGATGCCACTTAGCAATTTACATACTCTTTTCCCATGACTTTTAGTATTTGAGTGTATACTTCCAGAATTATCGATTTACCGAAATACTATAATCATCGTCATTATAATTAATGTACTGTCGATAATTGCAGGTTCTTCATAGCTAATTAAGCTCGGTTTTACACTGTCCTTTCGTCTGTCTTAAGGCTTCATTTGTCTTTTCTATGTTACATCAGAATCTAGCGTCTAAATCAACTGCATCCTGCCTGCGCGGCAAATTCCATATATAACGAATATCGTAGTCGAAACTTGGTTCCATCCAGTAGCGGGCAATTTGAATGAATGAAGTTACACTCTACACCTGATTCTGTCTGTGAGATTCATTCGAGTTCTTCCTCTTTTACTTTGAAACGTACCTTTAATTGAATCATTCAATAGACAGTTTCTGTCGAAAATGTCCTAACCAGTTACTTTTTTCTATTTATTGTCTTCAGTGTTTCAAAAATATTCCTTGAGTACTAGATTGCTACGAGCTTAAAATTCGATAATATTATGTTTCGTCTTTGCATAACTTTTTGACTTTTTTTGTACAAGAAATAGGGGATGACTTTTTTTTCCTAATGACAAAATTTCTTAGTTCTGCTCCCACTTTAAGTCACCAAGATACCTAATTACTTGAATGAATCAATCTGTTTCATTCTTTCCTTCTCATGAGCACAATATTAATTAGTCCCTTCTTCTTTCCGACTCTCATCATCGTTCCTTTTCTTACCTTAACCTTCATTTCAATTCCCTCAAGAAGAATAGTCTGGAATTGTTAGAAAAACGTTGCTCGGGATATGCTGTATTTTTTAAAAAAAATATTTTAATAAAAGAAAAAAAATGCTGAAATTATTTCCCACGTTCCTCCGTTTTCATTTTAACTCAACTTTTTAAATGGGCTTCATTAAGAGAATATAAACCCCAAAATATAAAAACGTGGGTTAATTTCCCCTATGGGAAACCAAGGCTCTGTGTCTTTTTTTATGACCTTCATAATTTGACGTCTACATAGGACTGTAGGTGTCTGCGTAAAATACAGGTGAGCTCGTTTCATTTTTTTCCTTCTCTGTCATACACATGCAGAGAGAGAGAGAGAGAGAGAGAGAGAATTTTGTCTTCACCTCCAGATGTTTGGGTACTTCAAAAATTGAATAAAGAACTATGCATATAAATAACATCCTACCGTTTTCCCCTAGAGTTTATGGAAGTAGGCAAGCGTAAAATAACGTTGTTTTCTAAGAAGAAGAAAAAAAAACATGAACCATGACATGTGTGGCAAACACTAGATAATAAAAACGAGTCTCATATTTTACCTGTTACTCAGTTTACTTTGTTATGCAAGTAAACTCTCCTGCTGTGACGAAATCCTAAACGTGCTGTAGCCTGATAAACGTACTTCTGTGCATAAGGAATTGAAAGACAAGGTACCATCACTATATTGCGATTTTCGATAGTTTGGTTTCGTAGTGGTGGGGTAAACGGACAGAAACTAGGTGAGAGTAGCGGGGGGAGCGAAAGGGGAGAGTGACGTTGACATTTTCCTCTCTGCCTTTTCTATGTGTTGGTGAAGCGACTATTCTTATAACATTCTTGTAGAAACTTAGCTGCTACTCAGGCACCTGAGGCGGAAGTGCAGAAATATTAATTCTCAAGCCTCTTTCCTTTATGGTGACGTGGGCAGTGAAGACAGTACCTGCAAACAAATCACATGTTTTGTACGCAGGGACGCCATTGTATAAGACCTAATTAAGTATCCGTAACAAATACCCCCCTTTCCGTGTTACTAGTAGGCTGGGTAAAGTCACATAGATCTCTGTTCTTTCCATATTAGTAATTGAGAACATGTTAAGATTCATGTATGGTGCTACCGCTTCTGACAAGGAGCGGCGAGTATGCCAACTTTAATGGTAAACCTCGTATCCATTCATACAAAGTTTCAATGTCAGTGTTGGTTAAGATTTTGATTGGTACTTGGTTTTCTTTTTAGATTAATAGACAAACAACTTATATTCATATGTAAGTAAGTCTTTTAGTTCCCTTGATAGCAAAGCTAAGCAAAAGGAACCTACTATTCCCGCTCGTAGTGTCCGTGTCCAGAAAGTCATGATTGGAATATGCTATGACGCGCATCCGTGTATGATATAGTAGATTGCCAGTCACAATGAGTTAGGAAGTGACGTCATTGCAGGGACATTGAATTACATTGAAGTATATGGTATTCTAATTAGGCTATAGCAGGCGAAACCAGCCCTTCTATACAAACGATCCATAAGGTGATATAGCACGCAGAAGCCATCTTGACAAGTATGTTCATGTTAATATCTTGGTTTCTAGGTGCCGCACGAGAAAAAAAAAACATATCTGAAATATACAAGCATAAATGAGTCGAAAAGCGATGATAAATCGACCCCTCAAGTGACAACCCGAAAATATGAAAATGACCCAAATGGGTCAAGTACCTTATGTTCGTGTATCCCATGTTAATAAAGACCCTCTAGACGGTCTGGTAAGATTATTTTTGCGCTCTGACGCTTAGTTTCCGAGATATACAATTTTTGTGTTTTTATGTTAAAACCCGGTCGGACGCCATATATGAACTTTAAAACTGCCGTAGTTCGCTTTGTAATTATGCGAGAGATTTTGAATAAATGTTGTAATTTTAAAGCAATGAAAGTGTACATGCAGGTACAAAGTGAGCCAGGAATGCTAGATCAGTGTTGCCAGCACATTTAAAAATTATAATCAATTATTCAAATTGATTCCATTCACCCTACTCCTATTTGCGCTAAACGTGGTATAAACATTATTTGATACAAGTACTGCGAATTTTCGCGAACCTAAGCACTTCAGTTGTCAGTGTTGGCAGCCAATTTTATAAAAAAAACCGCTTACGTGGCTAAAATTCTATCAGAGCCTTTGCAATTATTAATAGAATCGCAGTTTTTTCTTTAAAAAATGAAACTATATTAAATCCTCTCTGTTTCTCAAGAATCTGAAATTAATAGTAATTTCCAAAATTTTAAAAGAAAATAAGCGTGTGTTACTATTGGAAATGAGAATACAGGTATACCTCTAACAAATGAGCTATATTTAGAGATATAAACATCATTTCTTTAAAAGACAGAAGTGTCACTCATAATAATCAGAACCGTTTTTACACGCTTTTTTATAAACTTACTCTGTAATTATGTTTCATCTCTGGTACAAATCTTTCAACATTAATTTTACTCATTTCCCGACGTCATACAATAATGAAATGTTGCACAGCAACGTAATTCGGGTGACAATACAATATTCTATTGTTACTTTCATATATTTCTGTATGTATATATTTTAATATTACAGACTTCTTTATCCTAAAATAAATACTAGCCTGCACCGCGGCTGAGTTTGACTGGTTGCAGAACACTGTAGGATTTAGTCCATAAAATATTAGCTGGAGAAAAAGAATGAATACCGAAATAACCCGGAAAGAATAATAAATAAAATACATTCATTAAAAAAAGATTGTACAAAAAAATGCACGCTTTTTTAACCAAAGAAAAATTGACTAAAAAATAAAAAATAATAAATTTATGAATCGGAAAATAAATGCGTGGGTGCTCTTAGATATTATGATTTTATGATAAGGTTAGGAAGAACACTCACGCTTTTATTTTCCCATTCATAAATTTATTATTTTTTTACATTTTATTCCATTTTTCTTGCTTAAAAAAAAGCGTGTTTTTTTAAAAAAAAAAACTGTTTTAAATTAATTTTTATACCTGTAAATTTGAATATGTGAATAATTTAATTAGGTTTAATTCTGTGTACAAACCTACACATGACTCAATTAAAAATTGTATTGTCGTTTTTCTTATTAACGAAGAACAAAGATATTCAATAAAAAAAAATATATATTTGAAGTAGGTTAGCGAATAACCTTATTTTTAACAATTAGAGAAAGTTATTATAAATTTATTTGAATAGAATTGGATTCTTTCTTTTTGTGTATATAGCCTCTGGATCTCCCCAATAATTAAATATTTTATACATTTTTTTATTACAATAGTCTTTTTCAATTTGAGCAAAATTTTAAATCAATATTAAAATTATTGCCTAGAGCAAATAGATATTTGGTTGCAATCAAACCCAGACCAAAGTTTATTTTAAAAAAGAAGGAATGGATTACCGAGTGATTGGAGTGGGTGGCGGGTGGGACGAATGTTCTGTATACATATCAACAGTCTGCTAATGTTAGTACTCGACAGCAAATGAATCGTTTGCCGATAATTAGGAAACGTCCAGTTCTGACTGCAAATAAAAAAAAAATCCGTCCAATTTCCGCGTCTCTCTTTCACCCTCGGCTGTCCTAAATGAAATACGCTCTGAGTTTGATAGTGTGTACAGGAGAGACACATACATACACAGAGAGAGAGAGAGAGAGAGAGAAAGAGGGAGAAGGGAGAAAGAGGGAGAGAGAGAGAGAGATAGAGAGACCATGCCTTTCCTGTGCCAGCGGTATGTATTATGGAGTGACACTTAAGACAGGAAAAGAGTTCCAGGGCACATTTAATACAGAAAAATTCCAAAATTTATGTACAAGGGCTGATTTGTTGGCAATATCTGTCACATCAGAGATTTTTTTATTATTCCTCCACTTTTTTTTTTATTTGCAGTTTAATAAAGTGGGAGTATTAAGTAATTATCTCTGCCGTTAATATTTTTGGTGAATATATGCAGGTAATGGGAAATAACAATGCGACAATTGGGTCTTCAAACTCAAGAATCAAAAAAGAACAGTTGGCTTCCAGTACAAAAGTATCTGCGTGAAGGGTTTTCACATTCTCGTTCAGCATATGGATTTTTTCCATGTGCATTTGTGAGCAACAGAAAAATATTAATGAAATTGTCAATTTTCGCTGATAAACGAACATAAAATGGGGATTATGCTCGTCTTTAATGAAGTTTGAACAAGAGGCGTTATATTTATCATTGACATTTATTTTTCGTATGTAACGTACCGTACTGTATGGTTTGGGAACACTCAATACCACATATGTACAGTCAAGACCAGGGATTCTGCCAGAATCCCAATTGGGGGTGTCACCTCAAGTTCTTGATCACACTCACACAACTTTAAAGATATTTACGGTTAACATCTATAGATACGATGAACATTGTTTTTTACTCCCAAATTTTGACTTTACACTCATCAAATTTAATATTTTCCATAATCCCTTGCCAAGCCACGTACAGATCGGATACGTACTATAAGTATGGATCTTGGTAATAGAATAGACCTTTCGTAACATTACAGATTGGGAACTAATTTGGCATGACATCATAATTTGGCATCAACTGACTGCGTATGTGCTGCGCTACGCTTGCAAATTCATAAAGTTTGAAAAATTCCAACTCGAATTACACAGTCGTCAGCAAAAAAAAAAAAAAAAAAATCAATTGAAAACTTAATTCGTTTTGAATACTTAAAAAAAAATTGCTATGACCTGCTAAGATCTTCAATGACTATCATGTAAAGCGAGCTTAAGAATTCAGGTTTAAGTTAAATAAGCCTAATGATTATTTAAAGGTTTATTATTCTTATTTATAGTTTCTGCTATTGTTATTATGTGTTTATGAACCATTTCAAAGTTAATGATAACGGAATTTGCATTGCGGGTGGTATTTTATGTATTTCGAGTTTATCATTGCGGCCGGGACCGGTAGATGTCACTACTTCTTGTAATGGGAGTAAAGTATGGAAACAGCCTTAATCTATTTTGTAGTTTACATTTGAATGTATATAAAAGGGTACATAAGTAAAGAATAATAACTGCATGTGATTGAAAGAATTGGTAACTGAAGTGTGATGTTTATTATCAATAGTTTATTACCTGTCGCAGCTAATTGTACTACCAAGGTATATATATAGCCATGTCGGGTTACGACAGCTAGAGGTGCATATAATGTATTTTAATCATCTGAAAATAAATACTTTTTGATTTTAAACTCGTTTTTACTTCTTTGTTGGAGAAGTATTATATGGGGACTAGGTTGCTGAAAGCACTGCAGTCCTGCATGATAACTTATTCTCTACAGTCAATTGCGAAAAAGGACTTTGTAGCCCACACTGCCTACACTTGGCACTTGGGAAGCCTGGTGGAGAAATATATTGCTGTGTTATCAAAGGAATCGGTTCGAACTTCAACGTGCCCTGAGATCATCTAATACGAAGTGGGAAATTACTCTAGACGCACAACGATAACGAGATAGTGATTAGTTAGTTATATTGTTATAAAATAGGTTCATTTCAACATCAGGAATTTGGTAATACTATTGAAGATTTTCAATATATTTATAAGTAACTTTTTTTTTCTACGGGAGATCAGAAAGCTCATGAATTTTCACCTCTCTACTCTCTACACAAAAGCTTCATCTTAGTTATATATATGGCGCCCGAACGGGCCGAGTCAGTTTTCATAAAGCTTCGTTGCTGGTGCGAAAGGCAGAAAGGAAAGAAAATGAACTATTACACTACTCAACAAGATTTTGGCACAGAAATTGGAATACCTGATTCTAATAGAACTTTTCACGTAGAATTCAAATATGTAATCAGCTTTTCTCCATCACCCACCATTTTCCCGTGACACCCACGTGACCTTGAAAAATGGGTTATTTTCAGAAATTTGTTATTTACGTGCACATAATCACATGTAACTTCCACGGTAATTACAATATAAGCACGGTTTATACCTCATTGGATTCGCAATGAAACACACTTTACAATGATGTATACACCGTGTCGCCATTT
>JAGDQP010006817.1:42230-56037 GCA_022664845.1 Lepisma saccharinum | reverse complement strand
CCCGTGTGCCAGAGAAAAAGTTTTTTTTTGTCGACTAGTGTTATTAGTCCCTACGAAATCAAATCGATCAATTTTGGAGTCAATTTCTATCAATTCTGCGTTATATACCTGATTTGTGGTACTTCAAGTTCTTCAGTAATGGAGCTAGAGGTCACTAACAGCAATTTATCGTTGCTACTGCTGCTTCGAATATCCATTAAAATGCAAAGTTTCCAATCTATGTATATACCTAATTCATAACGTGTACGTTTCCCAAGTCATCTTTCTCCTTGGTCAACAATTTTGTTATTGGTAGTTACAGGTGTTTTCTTTTCTCTCCTCTCCTCCGCCAATGCTTGTCCTTGTCTTTCAGTTTTGGTCTCTTCCTTGGTTTTCGAGCAGGAACGTCCCCTTCAGAAGGGCCTTTCAGAATAGTTTTGTCAACCTTCAGTGTTTTAAGATACGTCCTATGATATTGAGCCGCTCTTTTGGGTAGACTTCTTGATTAATCGTTGTTTCTACAGACTACAATGTTTTGATTCTGTGCAAACAAAGGATTAGCCAACACTAAGAAGTCTTATAACAAATGAGCGCTGTGAATCTACTAAGACCCCGAGGAATCCTTGAGAGGGACTTAAAAACTATTAACAATTAACTCTGATTATTTGGTAATTTGTTTCAATAGGAAACTGACTTCCTAGCATGTATACAACCCACTGTAACATAATTGTTGTGGGAGGTAACATATATCTCAGGATATATTTTTGACACGGACAAACCAGGAAGAGAAGTTCCTCTATTGTTAGCAATAAAAAGGAAAATTGTTATTTTAATACCACATAATGGTAATAATGAATATTGATGAGGCTAGAAACTCTTTTTGTCATTTCTAGAAAATTAATTATTATCTGTTTATGTCCTGAGTGTCTTGTTTTATGATCTTACTGCATTCTATTTTGGAAAAGAAATGCGTGACGTACCTTGAGAAACTCTCTGGAGTACAAGAAGTCGTTGTTTGGAGTTTTTACTGGAACTGAAACAGACAGAAAGGAGAGGAGCAAGAGAAAGGGGCATTGACGAACAGCCTCTGTCTCAGAGAAAGAAGAGACAAATGGATTGACATTACGTCACTGTCTTCCGTTCTTTTCCCCGTCCTATGTTTCACTGAATTCCACACAGAATTGCCAACTGTGAACGAAAAAATGTATGTTTTTCTTATTGTTGCTGAAAAGAAAGAAACCTTCTCCATTTTTCTTGGTTTTGCGTTTTCTTCTTCCTCCTATACCTTCAACCACGCCTTGTTTGTGTTCTTTACTACACGACCTCTGCAGAGTTAATATCCTAACCAATTCATTTTTCTCTTCTTCGTTATCTTAATTATTTTTTGTCTTTCGCTAACACTCCTTAGCACTTCCTCGCTCATTTATCGTGTTCTTTGTCCCACATTTCGTAGGTTTCCATTCGTCACCCTTTCGTACAATTCACGTTTCAGTTCCATACCGCATTATGCTCAACACAAAAATGTTTTTGCGCTGCACAACGAGCCTGAGTAAGTGTGAATTTTTCGGTTCTAAAGATGGAAAGTTAAGTTGTGTCAACCAAGGTACCGTGTCTCCCTTCTTGCCGAGCATATCCATGTAGGAGTGTCTGTGTACTGCTATGTGTGTGTGTGTGTATTTTTGCAACGAGCTGGCGGAACTAAAACCAGTAACACACCTACAGAGTGGGGATTTTTTTTTCTGGGTGGGGAACATTTGCTGGTTCCCCATAGGTGTGTGTGAGTGCGTTCATATTCCTAAAAGACAACATCCAAAGACAAGAAAGGTATGAGCATATCTCTTTTAAAGACGAAGGTAATTTATTTTCGTCTTTTCTATAGATCTGGTTTCTCGGTTCTCTTCCCTCTGCTCTAGAGAATATTCTTCTTCGTATAGTCGGAGAGAAAGGAGAGAAACAGAGAAGAGAAAGAATAGGAAAGATTGCACACACACACACAGAGAGAGAGAGAGAGAGAGAGAGAGAGAGAGATGGGCATTCTTATGGTCCTATTGCCAAAGAAAAGCGAGGAAGTCAACCTGATTTTTAGCATTTCTTTATGCGTCTGTGTGTGCCTCAACTTTGGAGCACATCCCATGTTAGGAGCTCTCCTGAGATTAGTACGTATTTCGCGGCAGTGTCAGCCCATATCAAATTCACAAAGATTCTTTAGCATCAGGAAGAAGGTAGAACGGAAGCGTCCTTTTTTTTCTAATCTTCTTTTTTTTCTTTCACTCTACCTCCTTGCATACAGACTTTTTACGAAGTTTTGCTTCAAGGCATTCACTTGGACAATTTTCTGCCCTTTCTTCTCAGAGCTTCCTCTTCTTCTATGGAAAATAACACTTTTTTTTCTTTTCACCGTGGTGAAAATTATTATATTCTTTTCTTCCTCAATTTTTCCTTCCCCTTTCACTAAATTGAATTCTAGGGATTCTTTTAATTCTACGTGAATCCCTCTGAAATGAAAAGAAAACTTATGATAAAAAAGGAAGATAAAAAATTGAGACGGAACAGGGTGAACTCAAAATCTCGGGTCTTTCTTTTGCTGTGCATGAGAAGTATGAAAATATGAGCAAATAAAGATAGATCTTTGGTATTTGTCTATGTAATGTTGAATTCTAATCGTATGGAGATCGCTGAACATTATAGTTTTTAATAGCTTACCACACTGTAAAAAAACTCCTCTCAGTCCCTTAAATTGTCTTTTCATAAGTATAACCATTGTGTACAAAAACAAGTGTTCATGATGTCTTTTTGAAGGTGAATTCGTCGTGAAGCCTTTCTTTGAGATTGCATCTTTTTCATAATTTAAAAAAAATGGATAAATGACAAGGAACAATAAAATTTTGGGTAGCAAACCCGACAATATTTTATAAATGTATATCAAATGAACTCATTTACTTGAGATTTTGAAGTATGTTATTTTAGCTGGAGAAATGTAAAGGTCGTAATGGTAGACGTCATTCATATGGATATCATTGAGATTAAATGAATTACAAATATTTCGGGGCTGTGTCCAGACACTTCCATGACATCTTGCTTTCTGGAAGATGTTTGAAGCTTGCCTGGATATCCTGCTATCCCAAAAGTGCTTGGAGCTTTTATGCAGATACTTTCTGCTTATCTTAGTTTTCCAAAAACCTTTCGGAGGTATCATCGGACACTTCGTGGATGGTCATCTTTCTATCCTGGAAATGTTTAGAGGTTTCATCCAGGCACTTCTGACATGTTGGTTCCTCAATGTGTTTGGAGTTTGCATTCAGACACTTCCTGGATATATTGGTTTCCCTAATGTGTTGCATTCACATATTTTCTGAACATATTGGTTTTCCCAGTGTGCTTGGAGGTTGCATCCAGATACTTTCTGAACATATTGGTTTCCCCAATGTGTTCGGAGGATGCATCCAGACATATTTTGGATATATTGGTTCCTTAATTTGTTTGGAAGTTACATCCAGACACTTCCTTGCTATCCTAGAAATTATAAATATTACTTGAACAACGGTTTCTGATCTTCTAGGGGAATGCGAAAAAAAACCTGGGTGAAATCAAGGCGTGAATGCCCGTAATCTTCATCATTTACACTAAATCTACACTAGATTTACTGAAAATACCTCATCATCTGTTAAAGTAAGTAAATTTGATCGTCAAGGTCCGTAAACGCGACATTTCTCATTTTCACACAGGAAGAATATTTTTTTTTAGAGGTTACAGTACTGGTACTTCCAAATTGGGGAAAATTTCTAACATCTTCAGAGGATTGGCGAAATGTGATGTAATTTATTTGTTTGTAACTGGATCTTATTTTTCTTTTTTCACAGTTGGTGAAAGAAGTTACCATACGACCGAGATCACCTGAACATCATCAAAAGTACAAATTATTTTTTTTCGGGCACTGCAGCATTCCTCTCCTCTCCTTCAGAAATAAAAGAAAGGCGTCATCTTTGGTGTTTTGAAGAATAATTCATTTAGTCAGACGCACACACAGTGTACACCAATACATACGTGAGTGACGATAAAATATGTGTCCTCCCTAGAAAAAAAAAAGACAAAAAGAAAAGAAGTCTTCTTTAGTTACTACTGTTATTCAGCCAAAGCTCTTGTGTATGTGTAGGTGTGTCTGTTCCAGGCGCTGCAGCAACATCCCATATGTCAAAGAGAAGTGTGGTGTTGTATTTGTTCGTTCGTCTCTATATGTGTGTATGTTTTCTGCTGGTTATTTCGCTTTGCGGCTTGTTTGACGTGTTTTCACGACCTGCTCTTCAGCTCACTATGGTGAAGTGGACTGTGCTTGATCAGTTGTCTGGCGGTGAATGATGGCTTACCCTATTCTGGGACCACACCAGGACCATATGATGGATTTGTGGCACAAGTTTAAACCGCCAGTGTGACAGGCAAAAGAATGTAACTACGTCTGCAATGTTTCTACCACTTTTGCTGTTGCTACTATTATTAGTACCAAACGTACAATATTGCTAAAAGAAAACAAATGAAGAGGATTGTGCGTTACTCTAATCTTTCATGTTTTGTTCCTTGTATCACCACATAAAAAAAAAGATTATAAAAGGCAACGTTAAAAGTTCTGAATTATTGTTTTACTAATTCAGGCCTCTTTATTTGTGATTTACTTTTTTTTTCCTTTTACCTATAGTTTATTGATTATCATTGTCTAGTGACAAACTCGTTTTTTCTTTATTATTTGTTTTAGTTTTCTGTTAAAGTTTCCGAGAGTGTCTGTGGTCTAGTGTGGTTTTGAAGAATTTTACGTAAAAGTGTGGAACCAAATTGTTATTAGTGCTACGCAAGTTCTGTTTTGTATTTTCTTTTCCTGGAAAAGTTTATTCTAGGAAAAATAGAAAGGCCATGTTGGTGCTTGTAGTGTTTCCAGTAGTGCTCCCATCTAGGTCCGAAATTTTCGGACTAATTTTCAACGTCATTTGATACTTTTTTTTTTAGTTTATACAATTGTTATTGTGTCCGCATTTTGGGTGCGGCGTTGACATGTGTTGGTCTGGGCATGGCCCTGTTCGGCATGGTGTGGCTGCTTCGTGTCAGATCGGAGATGCGCCGATGTGCCGAATGTCGACGAGAACGAGAACGGGAGGAGAGGGAACAACAACGGGAAAGGGACCCCTCAGATTGGGACCGCGAACCGGGGGCAGCAGCGGGCATATCGTCAGTGGCGTCTGTTGTTCCCTCTGCCTCCACTACGACGTTCTACTCATACGAGCAGGGAGAAACTCCAGTGGGGACCTACTGCGAAGTCCATGGATATGTTCCGCCCAAAGAAGGTGAGTACTAAGATGAAAATTCGAAACATGCCCTTGTAAACAAAGATATAGAGTAATATGTGAGGAGTTCCAAACGTCCATTCTTTTTAGAACAAATAAAGGAAGTGTCCCCATTTTTTTTCTATAAGTAAACAACTTTGCTGTTTGTCTAGTTCTTGTCATAATCGCCGTCGACCTCAAAATATACTTTTACAATCTGTGTGTTCATTTACAGTAACATTCTCTAATATCAGCTTTACAATGTCATTTTCGTAGACCAAACCATGGTCTACTGTTTTGTCTCAGGATGTAATTGAATAACCAGGCTTCATCCTCACCCAATGACACTTTTCTTGAAATTCTGTGATATTCAATTCTTGACCCTTTGCAGGAAGTCTCTCGCAAAATTGGCACTAATCGTCTGCTTTCAGGAGACGAGGAAACGAGCGATTAGTTTTTTTTTTTTTTGTGAGGATTTTTTTTTTAATTTTTTTGAACCTTTGTTACACCTACCTTGTTGGTTTGGTGTTCCTTATAGGCGGATCTTCTTCACTTGAACGACAATTTCATCTTATGTTGACGTCTTGAATCGTCCCTGAGTGGGTGCTGAAATAATCTATTTTGAAACCAGATAAACCACTTCTAGACAGTTCTTTGGTCACCAAAAATTAGATTCGAGCTCTTTGAAACTGCCACTGATAAATGATGATGGAAATTTATGTCAGCAGTCGTTTGTTTTATTTCGGAAAGGTGAATTAAGGCCGCGCACTACGAATACACCTGCTTTCCTGCCTTCTCTCCATGATGTTGCCCTGAGCCAAAGTTGCGTATATGGTCTTAACTAATATTCGGTTAAGTTCTCCACAGTTCAAGAACTAAAAAAGTGAATAATTAGGATCTTCTGCAGGTAACAACAACAACGAACAAATACAATGGTCTATGTGAACGGACTTTTGGAACCTCTCACATTATAATGGTTGGGGGGGGGGGACTTGATTTTCTACAAAATGTGTAAGTTGTTTTCACTGTATACATACGTAAATGTGTTAAAAAAATTTTGATGAGTTTGTTTTGTCCAACCCTGTCTTCAAATTTTCATTATTTTAAATTGTGGCAACGAGTTTGTTAAGTACTATTTTTGTGTTATGAAAGTTATGTTGAACAACTTTTCATTTACTGCTCTGTGGGGGATAGTTATATAAAAGCTATTTTAGAAAGAAAAATGTTTTCGAAAATGCTCTATCAGAAACCACTGAGGAGTAAATGACTCAAGCAACATATCTTTGTACGTTCTATTTATTTTTCCACTCATAGCGTGATATGTAGAAATCATTGTATGGATATAATAATACAGGACCCAACTCAACTTAACTATGACTTCATTGTATAGATAATTGGTGAAAACAAAAAGTAAACTATATAATTACTGGTATATAACAAATACAAAATTTAAAGATAGAAAAACAACACTATTTGACAAATTTGAACAATCGAAGCTCTTCCACAATAATAATAATAATCAAATACCTGTATAACACAATTTTCTTTGATCTATTTTCGTCTTCGTGGTCACACATTGAAACTCTTTTACCAAGCAATATTGATCGTGAGCAACATAGACCTATTTTTCCATATGGCGTCTCACCAGCGATCACATGCTGCTATTCCTCAAATTTAAGTTGCAAAATTATGACCAAAATTGAGTTAGGGGTCGTGTTTGCCATTAATATAATAATCCAGAATCTACAGTTAAACCCTTCGATTATTAACTAAAGAGCTCTCTTATCCGCAAATCTATACCACCGTTATGAATTTCAAGACAAACAAATGCAGTAAAAACACATACCTGGCTGGAACATTGTAACAGCGAAGCTGAATTCACAAGATGGCGTTTATATTCGTCACATTACTACGTGAACCAATCAAATCGAAGAATCAGATGATATAATCGCTTCATGTAATCAACTAACAGCAGATGACATTCAAATTTCTCTCAAACATTGCATAACACACCAATCAAAAATTAAAATGGATATTCTGTACGATGATTTGTCAGTTTTTAAAATAAGCTCATTATAATTGGTGAATGGCTACGCCAATGTACATCGGAGTACAGTAAACAAAGTTAAATAATGTACAGTAAGCAAAGTTAAATACCTTCTTTGAAATTATTAGTTTTAACATAGAAAACCGTAGTTAAATTTAGTTTTTCACCTTCCCTCGCGACCTCCTTGCACACACCCCGCTATCCGCTTTTGGTCGCGACCCCACGTTTAGGAAACCTGGTTTAGGGTTTACATCCATATGGTTAAAGTTTGGATTCATCCATTAGTCCCATTACTCAGCATACTCACGAGAATTCTCGACATTAAAAAAAAAAGAATTTTCAAAAAGAATCGTTTATAACGACACGAACTCGTAGCATAACAGACGAGAATAATTTTAATACCCTTGAAATTGGCATGTAATGGAAATAAATTGAGGATCATTCATAAAAAAATATTTCATAAATGCTTTGCTCTTTTCATATACTCTCATTCATACAAAATGGCATATGGAATGTGTATAGAAGTAAAAAAATACTTTCTTTTAGTTCTATACAGAAGTAAAATTAACATTTTCACGCTCTATTAATCTGAGCGTTAGCGGAGCACAAGTTCATGGATATTCAGCTGAACGGGCATTTTATTCAGAGTACATTCTATCACACTTTATTTGTCATTGGTATGTCCATAATGCAGTAAAGTAAGCTTCGAAGTCTAATTAATACACTTAGATAAAGATGTAATTAATAACTTGTTTTTCTTAAGAAGTGGCGTTCCTCAAGGCATACAGCTTGTGCCGTTGCGTTACCTTTCTATGTAGTGCTGAGATAATAACGGAGTTTCAGATTTGTTTATATGGAATTGAAGCGGTTAGAGCATAAAGGTGTCATGTTACACTTTTTTCGAAAAAATGTGTTCTGGTGATGGATCAAAGTGTTGTGTGTTATTGTTGCTTTACAACACCCCATTTAAGTTATTCCTCATCTGAATAAAGAGATTCAGAAACGATGATGGGGATATGTTAACACAGACAAACGAGTTTGTTTGTGGAAGAAAAAGTGTAACATGACACCTTTATCCTCTAACCCGCTTCAATTCATAAGATTTGAAATCAGAATAGATTGTAGAGATGAATACATTATAACATGTAGAATGAATACTGGTGCTCTGGGTTGTTCGTTCATTCATTCCGTGAAGTTATTTTCTACTCCGGCTCAAGTTGAACACGCCAATACTTTGCTTACAGTTTTCCGTTTATGTTTCAGCTGATCAGAAAGGAAATAGAAACTCCATCTAGAATGACTAAGTTGAAACAAGAGAATCACAAGGCTTTTCCTTAGCCAATTGTAGGATTTCGTCACTTAAGCAACATTAAAAGTTCCTTTTTCCTCACTTTTTTTAAAAAGTTTTGCTATCTTCTTTTTCAACATGGCCGCATTATTATTTTCTTTTCTAATTTCGTTCATTGTTCCTGCTTTTCAAATTAAATTTAAAAAATCCCTTAAGAGCACTCTGGAATTACTGTTTTAGAAGAAAAAAGAAATAAAATACTATTTTTACGTACAGTTATAACTTCAGGTCTTTTTTTTTTTACTTTTTTTTTTAAAAAAAAATTGTAATGAATAAGAAACTTGGAGAATGAAAGAGGAAACGTGTGAATGTAGAAACAGGGGAAATGGGGTTAAATTCTCAGTATTTTTTTTCCTTTTTTGAGAATGTCTGTGTGTGTGTGTGAGAGAGAGAGAGAGAGAGAGAGAGAGTTAGTGTGAGACACCCACTTCCACTAACGTAAAGCAGATTACGAAGATTGGGATGGGTGTTCGTAAAAGAGATGGTGTATGGGTGGGGAAGCCTTAGCTAATGAATGTTCACATCAGATGACGTTGCGTGAGGCGGGATTTCAATTACGTGCATCCCGACTTTCTCATTCCCTTATATAGCCTCGGGAGCAGAAAATCCCCTTTTCTCCCTCACACTCACTCACTCACTCTTTCTCTGGTTTTCCCGAGGCCCTTTCCTCTTACGGCTTTAAGGCACTGACGTTTCGACCAGGAAAACGCAACAACAGCGACCTCGTTTCTCTGTGTGTGTGTGTGTCTTTCTTTCTACCGACATTCGTAGTCGGTTGGCTTGTTATTGAATTACACAAACTCACACACACATATACATACATCGATTCTACTGTTTCACAGATTTCTCACTTCTTTAGTACACCTTACCCCGCTTCTGATCTTTTCAGAGGAAACTGTATTGAAGAAACATAATGGCGTACCTCAAGGAATCTAGCTTGAAGCACTATTTAATTTAACGTTTTATTCCTTTTGTGGAGGGCCCATAATAATGGACAGGCATAGGGAAATATTTCTTATTTGCATTTTTATTTTCTCAGCGGCACTTCCTAATGAAACTGTAACATTCCATAGAACATGTGTGTGTGTGTGTGTTTGAGAGAGAGAGAGACAGACAGAGAGAGAGAAAGAGAAGCAAGAATTCAGTTCTTGTTGCCCACAAACCAAAAAGGGTTTTTCGGGAAAAATTTCCTTTCAAGAGTGAAATTTAATGAACTTGAAGAACGTGCAATAAAAATTACATTTTGGACTTCAAATTATCAATCTATTGCCTGCTAATAATGAAAATAGAAGCATTTCAGAGAACGAATCGAGAAACGGAAGCTAAAAGTTATCTTTAAACGGATACTATAGAAGGCTATTTTTTGTTTTTGTTTTTTTAGCAGTGCTTTTGATTGATATGAATTCATTTTTTTTCTTCTTCAGTATTTTGCCTTGTGTCTAATGCAGTGTCCCTGATAGCTATATCAAGTTTTGATTTTGACATACCCAGATTGACTTGTTCCTACAAACTAATTTCAAGCATGATATGGCCTTGAGTTTTCACTGGCTCAAATTGACTTGATGGTACATCAAACTTATTTCAAGTTTGGATATTTACTTTTTTTTTTTTCAAGGGTTCTGATCACATAGATGGCAGTGCTTGAAACTTTGATGATTACGAACCATTTGAGGTGGCTGGAAATCTAAGAACTATTGATTCAAGGTTTAATTTTACTCACAACTATACAAAACTTTTTATATTAATCTAAACCAAAACCACGTTTTTTTTAGATCATCGAATGTGTCCCGTCATTCAGAAACATTACCCGCAATATATATGCCTCATTATGATGCATGTTTTAGTGTGTTGAAGAAATCCAAAAGCCTATCGTTTTTTTCTGTTTAAATTATTGTCTGCACTCTTGGAAAGTCTTATAAAGACGTTATTTAACTGCTATTCAAGAAGTCTATATATTCTGTGAAGTCTATGGAGAATTGTCGTAAACGAGCCTTCCAGTTTGTTGTTTTTGTTGTGTAATGGAAATCCCTGATTTGTAATGTAGAAATCTGTGCAGCTTCACGATTAAGATCTGTAATAAAGATGGTTCTACGCTGTATTATACCTTTTTTACATAATGCTCTTACGATTCTATTGCATATTGATAATTTAATGTCTGTTGCCTGAAATGTATACTTATAGGTGACAAATGTAAAAGATACCTGGAACATAAGGTGCGTGTGACATTAGGAAGATTTCTATTGTTATATGGATGTGTAAGAATATGTCGAAAGTTCAGTACATGTTAGTGCTCGTTTTTTCCAGAAGTTATTTATGAATCGTTGGTAATACATGTTTGGTTTAAAGGCTAACTTATGACTGAAGGTAACTACCTAATTTAACTTAGGAATAGTTTCTACTTTCGTGTCTTTCTCGTCAGAATGCTTTCCTGATTTCGAATCCACATCCATAGATAGCACGCCAACTTGAAACAAGATTGTCAGTCACTTGCTGTGAGCTTAGCAAACTTGATATTGTGTTGAACGTAATAAAAGAGCATGAAATAAACTTATTGTAACAACGTAAGTGGCGTGGTTCGTAAAACGAACCTAATTCAAGCTTGTAGGAACGAACAGTTATTTGAGGAAGCGTGTCAAACTTAAACTGTATTTCAGTTTTGTTTCGTTGCGCACCGTTGGCTAGGACTGTTTTACCGTAGGCTAAGCTTTGCAAACTCCCACCCTTTTACTACAGGCTAATGTATAAATGTACAGGCTAATCTGATGAACTAAGTATAAATAACAGTTGGGAAGCTAACATGATCGTGTGGTTCCGTAGTCTGGTGACTGCAGTATCGGATTAGCGTGCCGTGGGGCCTCCGATCGATTCCCACCAAGGGCAACGTTATTTTATTTTTAAGAAGTACATGTTTTCTTTTTTGCCCTGTTAAGGCTGTTTCAATCTGGGTTCTTGTAAACTAGTATGTATGGTTCAACCGTGTGTCAAAGCAAGCTTGATTCAGTTTAGAATCAGGTCAGAATTACTATGTGGTATTCTAGAAGATCTAGGAAATAAGTAGTCGTTTCTGTACCTCACACTACTACCGAGTTTTTAGTGATGTAAATGTACCTTTATCCTTAAAACTAGTCCGTTGTGCAGAGACACATCTCTGCCAACCATTCACGAAACTCCCAATTCCATCCCTGAAGAAGGTTGCTCCGATGAGGCATTGAAGCCACGGAAGGCACTGCACTATCCCTATTTTGAACAGTCTTTCAGAAAGTTACTTGGATCCATAAACAATGATGGTCTGTTGTTTCTAAGTCCGGAGAATATGTAGAGTACAATGCTAAGAGCAGGAGACCCTTTTTATCGACGGCTGCATTTCACATAATTGCAGGTATGCGTTGTCAAGTTCTGTACAGTACATGGCAGCGGCAGTGGTTTCACCAGAAGGAAAAACCACACAGTGCTGTTCACTACACTAACAACAAAACCTTTTGTCTAACTACTGCTGTTTATGATGTCCGTCAGTCCATACGCTATACAGTTGTCGATTTCTACAATTCACTTGTTTGGTGCAAACGAACGTTACACTGTCGGGCAAGTTCCCTGATAATGGTGCGTGGAGTTACGTCCAAACATGCCTGTAAAGCATCCATCCTTAACCTGCGTCCTCTCTTCCTCGTCTTGGTGACTCTGGTCCCCAGCATGAAGATTTTTTTAAAAACTACTAGTGTACTGTGTAGTTCCTACTTCTCATGTTTTCGCCACTTTACGATACGTTTCTGCAAACATATGTCCAAGTTTGAACCCCTGCAACAAAATTAACTGTATAGCATGCTGACCCAATATGTTGCACAGATACGTCACATGTGAAACACGTCTTATGATATATGCAGTTGCATTTCATATGCCTGTTACTGTGACCTTGAAGGGGTAAATGTCACGGTTCCGTTTGTTTCCGAGAAGAGGAAGCAAGAAGTGTTGAATATGGACATCGTGCATTTCGACCATTTCTTTCCGAACAACCTGGTGTTATTCAAGTTTTTTGCTCATGTGTGACGGTGTGTAAAGGATGGAGAGAAGGTCAGATATATTTTCTGGGGCTAGAGAACTGCATACAGTCTAGGGAAATGTCAGACACCCAGCTCCCTATATGCTTCATGGTAGTTGAACATCAGGAATTCGGAGCTGATTGAGCAATGAGCATGCCATCATACTATTGGCGAGAAAGCTTCGATACTGGCGCGGAAAGTATGGACGGGCAGAATGTGAAATGTGATTGGCTTCTCGAAAACGAATCGAATCGAATCGAATCTAAATTCGTAGTCTGCTTCCAATCTACAATAAAGCGCGGAGCTTCCAATCTGAATAATGCTTGTCTGTGGAAGATCTTTCGGCTGTGTGCGTTCTGTGGCATCAGTACAAACCTGTTTCTGCGTTCAGTACAATATTTTCTGTGTACGAGTGGTTGAGATCGAGTGAAATCGTCTCACTTCAGCCAACACAAATCGTCTCACGAACAACTTCGTCCCAACCTACGTCACTGACTTTTCTCGTCACGCTCTCACTATACTTTTCTTGAGCAGGTGATTAGTTTTGTCTTTTAATGTCGTGTGTGTGTGTGTTTTTTTTTTAAAGAAAAATAATCGTTATTCATATTCCATTCGTATTGAAAAATTCTTTTATAGAGCTATAATAGATATAAATTTTGCTCACAGTGTGTCGCTGTTTGTAATAGAAAAAATATACTACAGAAAAATATTGATGTGAGCATTTAGTGAACGATCTCTTCGGTGTTATTGAAAAATATTTTATACCTATAGCACTGTAGCTGTTTTGTATAATAGATAGTACTAAGAACAACATTAATTAATGCAAGAATTAAATTATTCGTATGTTCTGGTGCAAATAATTAAATATAATTGTCTTGGTACAGAAGCTGAGAGAGCAAACTATATTTACCAAGTTGTCTTTTTAAAATATCAGAAATTGTATATTAGTAATCATAATTTGAGTTATTGAAGATGAAAGTAAAATCCATTGATGCATTTGGCGATTTTAATTATGCCTTTAGTTCTCAGAATGTGAAGAAAAAAATTGTTCCTGACCAGCACATTTTTAATATTCTCTCCCTCTCCA
>JAGDQP010006817.1:0-35494 GCA_022664845.1 Lepisma saccharinum | reverse complement strand
CCCCCCCCCCCCCCCCCAATACTCATAACTCACCATATTGTCATTAAAGTTATCTAGAATTAACTCCAGTTATGTTTTGAATATTTTTTTTTAAAGAAATCCTAAATTGAAGCCTACTGTAGCAAAATTAATATTTTTGAATTTCTATTTTTTTCTGCAGTGTTAAAAAAGGGGGGTAAAGGTGTCCCCTGTGCAATACGCACGTGCGGTGAATGGCGCTTGCGGGATGTGAAAGTAACGCTCCACAGATTTTCACCCAACAGCAGGAAGTGAGGTGGGATGGTCAGTCTTACGCTTAACCTCTGTTACCTCCACGGGAATAGCAAGGACACTCTGGTACTCAATTTGATAGTAGGCTGAGAGTGGCAACTGTGAAGAAAATCCTCTTACGTTTTGGCCGGGATGTGTACCCGGGCCTCCTGATTCGTAGTCAGAGGCGCTACCACCTGAGCTTAGACGACTCCTTATTCAGCCGTGTGCACAGTGATTATGGATATGAATTAAATAAAATAATAAAGAAAGAAAACCGCAGACAATCTTGCCCCTAAACTAACCTCCAAAACTACATGTGCTTACAGCTTTGAATGGGAATACTGATGTAAAAAGGTCTCCATTATTAAAGGCAGAATATGTCTTGTGTGTCGCTAAACAAATATTTACTCGTATTTTAATGAGATATATAAACGTCATTAAAAAGAAACTACATGTTCATATATTCTGCGGCCAGAAATGTCAAAAGGTCAAAATCCAATATAGTTTAGCATGAAGCTATTTTTCGTTTATTTGCATCGATTGCATTATCGTGTGTTGAACAAGTTGACTGAAAGGAAGAATGCAGTTGATGTGTGGGTTGTGTATGTAAAAACCATCATCCAAGCTATTTGCAGTCTAATGACAGACACGTAAAAACGAAGGAAAAGAAATAGAAAAGCAGTGTATACTGTTTGAGACAAAGAGGTATCAATCTTCAGGAAGTACCAGTTAATTCTCCAAGAGCTGTAACACTGCAGAGCAAAATGAAATGACGGAGAAGTAAAGGGGTGGGGGGTCAGGCTGAGAGTTTGAAACGGAGGGTTGGTGGTCGGGACAAAGGCATTAGGGAGTACAGCAGAATGGAATGAAGCAAATTCAAAGACGAAACTCAAATTTCGAAATCTTAATAGCTACTTTTCTGGTATTTCTTTTGAAATGCCGTTTTTATTGCAGTCACTTTTTTTTTTTTTAGCTTTGGGTATTCATTAGAGGTACTTTCCAGAGAAAATGGGATATTTTATGACTCAGAGTTGCCAGGATTTAGTTAATTTTCGGTTGACTTGCTTTATTTATTATGTTTATATCCATTTCATTTTTGAGTAATTTACTATGAATTTGATCAAGGCAACTATGGCTAAGCCCGGAGTTACTATGAGTTTTAACCTTTCTCCTGTCTCTATTCGTGTAACGTGTTAAGTTTCTGAAGATTTATAAATATTCATGTTCCAACCAGGATATGAACACAGAACCATGGAGCAAATCTCTCTTCTGGGTGGGAATGGAACCGAGGATCCCTGGCATACTGATCCTATGCTGTAGCTACTAGACCACGGAACCACGCCCTGTAGTGCATTTTTCAAGTGCTATTTATACGTATAGTTTATCAGATTTCAAAAGACGTCTGTAGTAAAAATGTGGAGTTGGCAGAGATTAGCGTGCGGCGAAAGTATCCTGGCAGGTGTTGGGACTTCATCGCACTGAGACAACAGTACAAAGAAAAAATTAAATAAATTTCAAGTTCGTAAGCTTCCTCGGATAAGTTCTTGTTCCAACAAGCTTGAATTAGGTTAGTTATTGTTCAAAGAAGCCACTTATGTTGTTCCAGCAAGTTTGTTTATTAAGTTCAACACAATATCAAGTTTGGCAAGCTCAAATAAAGTGACTGACAACCTTGTTGCAAGCTGGCATGCTATCTGGGAGTGATTTGTTTTGGACTGAAACTATATTTTTTTAATTGTAAACATAAAATTGTCACATAAAATGTTGTGACCCTAAGTCATGTCAGACAGTTTGAATTTGAGTTTATTCATGGTCTTTGGGCATCTAAGGCACAGACCGGGATACATGAGGAGAAAGGATGCGGAAGGTTTCGGCCATGGCCCAAGTACACTGTACCATTGCGATATTTGCTTGGTGTGACTCAAGGAAAGGCTTCGAAAACAACAGTCAGGATGGTCGGCCGCGGGATCGAACCCAGGATCTCCTGAATGCAAAGCCCACACTCTATTACTGGGCTACGTCCGTTCGGTAACAACATTCCAGACAGACGTTCATTCCATTACTTCATAGATTAAACGTATAGATGAAATTGGCCGTTCAAATCAAGCGTCAGAGTATGTGTGAGAGGAAAAGCAAGCTGTGGATATGAACTATTTAAATGAAAGGTTTGATATCCGTTGGATGTCCACAGGAAAAATGGAAAAGTAAGTCTCAGGGGGTAATAAATGGACATGCGTTTCCTCAATTAACAAATGCCGCTGATGGGAATTGAAAAATTGTTACAAAAATATTCGTGAGAGGCAGTAAAAGCATGAACAAGGGGAAAACTGAAGCATATTAGGTCTCATTTCTGTGGGTAAAAATAATTTCACTTCTGGAGGGAGGTTAGACGTTGTATAATTAAACACTGAATTATGTATTTTAATTTGTATGTGGCTGAAAAACAATGCAGCATGTTTATGTTAAAGCTTTGAAGTAGAGAGTTAAGCTATTCACTATTTATATATTCAAACTCTTGTTATAACACAAATGTCCGGACACCTGTTTTACACTCGCATTATAAAGTATCAGTAGAATGGAACTTAGTTTGAAATAAACACTGGCTGTATAGTAGTAGTATAACATATTTTCGTAAATTAAACTGCACGTACGACTTAATTAAAACCATCTTAGACAATATGGTACATACACAGTATAGAGAGGACCAGAATAACTTCAAAATACGAATAAAAGAATTTGAAATCAAAACTACACACGGTGAATATAAGAGAAGCTGGCAAAGGAAGAAAATTATGTTGCCAACTCATCAGTTTTTTTTTTCAAATGGTACTACGTCAGGTTTTTTACGTATTTAGAATGAGAGCTGACAATCAAACATACGGCAAAGTAGTGTTGAGAACTTTTTGGAGTTATAAGTGAAGACAAACTGTTTAGCATAATTCTATGTTAAGTTGGCAACACTTCATGACTTCTGGTTGCTTAAAGTAATTGTAAGTCAAGTTGGCAACACTTCATGACTTCTGGGTGCTTAAAGTAATTGTATGTCAAGTTGGCAACACTTAATGACTTCTGGCTGCTTAAAATATATTTGAGTTGGCAACACTCCATAATTTCTTACTTTACAGTGCCATGATAAATAGCCTGGATTGTATATATGGAAAATTTAACTTTAATTGCTGAAATGAATTAGAAAGTATTTTGGTACATTTGTAAGTGTTGCCATCTCCGAACTTTTTCTGGCTCTCATCTACATGCCTGGGTTCGATTTCCCATTTTAGACAGTTCCCTTGTGAGTAAGCTTCCTGCACGCTTTGAACCTTTCTCTCTCTCTTCCTCTCTTTTTTTTAAAAGAACTGATGTAACTCGCTCTTAGTGCAACTTTCTACACTCCAGTACATTTAAACCAATTTCAAAATAGAAAAAAAAACTGTTAGTGTTGACGATTCTACCAACATTCGCAAAAGCTTCGATTTTATTAACGATTCCTTGATACCATTCATTTTTATAAAAATAGGTTGGCAACACTGATAGCTAGCGGTACTTAGGGCCGTAACACCTACAGCATTTCTCTATTATGTCCAAAATAATGTTTATGCCAAGTTCGGTGTGGATACGTGTCAAGGTATGAAACCAAATTCAAGAATTGAACTTTGAAGTACATTGGCAACACTTAACAACTAGGATGCTTGGTGATGGTGACTCACAATATTTTCCTGTTGTGTTAAATAATGTGTATGTCAATTTTGGTGCAGATAGGTTCAACGGAATGCGAGCAACTTAAAAAAACTGGTTCGCAACACTGATCCACTACACCAATCAAAATGATTCCGGTGGCTTTGAGCTAGTCTAGCCAAGATTGTTCCAACGATACCCCCCCCCCCCCCCCCCATGTATATCTTGTGATTCCTAAGATTTATTTTGAGGACGTGTAAGGACGGAGTAATCGGGATCATAAGATCTCTTTTTTTGTTAGAAACCTATCAAGAGATCTAAAAGACGAGGTTCTACGTTTGTTCTGAGTTCTGTAGCCGCGAGGGAGGATCCGTAGCGTAATGGTGGGTGGAAAGACACTTTTAATAGCCAATACGAGGTAGGTAGTCAAAGTGCGTTCTAGCTGATTTCTTGTGCACTTCTCACTTCACCCCGCGCGCTAGCCAAGATCTCTCTCAGAGGTCTACGGAACTCGGAACTGCACAGTTAGTCTGTTTAATGCTTGTCCAAGAAGAACTTCGAATGGAAGCAACAATTTTTATGATTTTTCTTTTTGTTTTGTAGAAGAGGTACTTGTAATGGGTCCATTGTAAAACCTTGAAGATACGTGTAGCAAAAATGGCACACTGTAAAAAAAAAACAAGTTTTATGCTGAAATTGTAATTATTTATGGCCCTTAGGCATCTAAGGCTCAGGCTGGGTTTTATGGTAAATTCGCAGGTAGGACGGTCGCTAGGAATTCACCATTACTATAACGGTAGTATGAACGTAAAAATCTCTTTTACGGAGTATTTACCGTTACAGTAACTTAGCGCCCGATCTGTCAAGTGATCTCACCGTAAAAACGACGTGTTTTTTTCTTGTTTTTTTTTTTTTTAACGATTTAACTCCGCTAACATGTGGATTCCATTACCTGGTAAGCACTACATTCTTCTACACAGCCCAGAACTCTGAAAATATTTCTCTGCTAAATTCGTCGCAAATAAATAAATAATATCTGTATGAAAACCTTTCTAGACGCGGTTGAACCATCGTGTCAAACGTCAATCATATCCAGACCTCGGGGTGAACGAGAGATTAGTGCGCTGTCTTTCTGTGCGCTTGGACACGGGTTCAATTCCGACCGGGTGTCTTGAACGGAGTGGTTCGGAGAAAACTACCAAAGAACTGTACTGTAGGTCCCGTCCTTAAAAGCTCACCAGCTCGTTTAAGACGTTAATAATAAAATTTCATTGAAATCCAAGACTATGTGACGTGGAAATATTTATGAAATTTGTGAAACTAACCACTAAACTTTTTTTTTTTTTTTTTGTAGTAACAAATAACAGATAATTTCCTGGTTAAGGATTTTTAGTAACACTAAAATCAAAGCAAATGATATCTTATTTCTATTTTTAATAAATATGGTTTATGCCGCCTAACTTACAACATAAATAATTTTGTTTTATGTTCATACTAGCACAGGGAAAACTTGACAATTCTTTCAAAAACAATACGATTGTTTGTCTATCCGTCTTTTGTTTATTTCCTTCATAACATTGCAAATAGTTCTTAACTGGAAACTTTCTGTTGGCATAAATTCTTGAAAAGTGTAATAAACTCGGTTTTCCTTTCAACGGCAAAATTTATTTGTTTTCTTCAAGTTGGAACCCAAGTGATACAATCAGCGAACTCTTGTGTCCTGTCGTGAAGTTAAAATTTATGTGATTTATGTTTTTAGAGGATGGGAAAAGGGACGAGAGAATCAGTCGACATTGCAGTTTTACACGAGCTATTAGACGGTATTAATTACACTACAAAAAAATGCGTAGTATTTTAATAAAACAACAATCGCAAATTAAACATGTACTAACCAGGGACATTTATGGGCTTGGAACGAGAAAACGGACGAACTTTTGTATATAAACTAATCCTCGGTCGTTGAGTTCAATTGATATCATAATCATCTTCTTAGCAATATAAACTGTTCGGCTACTAACGGTGCGAATTCAAGGATTTTCGGCCTGGTTTTTCGGCACGACAGTAGACCATCTAACGATAGGAACAGAAATTATTTATAACCCAGTCTCGCTACCATTTTAATTATAGTGTTGCCAACCGATGAAAACAATTTTGTGTACATGACAATTTCGGTGGTTCCACCAGGGTTTTGGCTGGGGGTGTAAAGTGGAGTTTTGCACGGTTTCTATAGATTTTTTTTTTACCATAAAACTATCAAAGTTGTAGGGGGGTGCTCTCGAGGATTTGGGGGAACACACTCCCAACACAGGGGAGGGCTGGCGGAGTCACTGGACATCAAGATTTTGAATATCTCACGTCACGTTGTTCATGAGTTACGTCCGGCCATGTTTAGTGTACAGTGTTGCTAACTCCGGTTGATATAAACAAACAAAATCGTTTCAAGGTTATAATCGTTATATAATTAATAATTACAAAGTTTTTTTTTTTTTTCGGAAATTGGAGATTGCATGAAAACAAGTTTCGATTTGTCAGTCCATCTTAGGACTGATTGGATCGAATGTGATCAATATCAATGGTGTGGCAAACGTCAGATAAGGGCTTAATCCTGATGTCTGTCTGTCAGTCAGTAACAGACTCTTTATATATTTAAGCAATATTAGTCAGATCTGTGCCACGCCCGGCACCTCACTTTATCTTACCGTAACCTAGTTAGCGGCAACAAATTTATGGATATGGCTGGAATTGTCAATAAAATGTGATATTTTAAAATAGATAGGTTTGTTTTGATCGGATTTACCTGGACACCCACTGCTTAAATTATTAATCTCAACAATGAGTTAGTTAATTGTTCAGTACTTTTCAGCACGTCCCCCGCACAAAGACGGACAATTTAATTTTCTCCGTCCGTCCATAACGCCTAAACAAAAATATGTCGAAACAATTCCAGGCACGTACCCAGAAGCTGGTTTTGGAGGGCGAGGGCTGTCTGGGTGCTAAATTTACGTAAAATGCATATAATTTTGCCAAAAATTTATACTAATTTCACCCATCTGCGTACGTCCCGGAAGACATACTAATTTCAGATTTTAGCTCATTAACTTTGATTTGTGAGCCCAATTTTAATTTTGTTACGCTTCAAACCGTCAGGTTCTTTCAAATTAGATTAGTTTCCTTCAAAACCGAAACGCAGACTAGCATCTTAACGGTGACTGGTAGCGAGAAACTAGTTTAAAATTTGGGTTTAGTGACCTTCGATTTGTTCTGGTGTTTACAATACATGACAACTGGCAGGTTCTTCACATTTGTTTAGCTTGTTCCAAAATTGTTACGCAACTTCTCAACGATAGCAGATAGAGATTGAAGCAGCACAGAGACGTCATCTTCACGTCATATCAACACTTTCTGATCTTCATATGACATGAACATAACGTCTGTGTGTTGTTTGGGGAAAAAGTAAATGACATTAAGGTTCAAAATCCACTTAAACACTGTAGGTCGTATTTTTAGGACATGCACATGATCTCAGCTGTTGAAATATAAATTACAACTCTATGTGTGTGTGTGTGTGTGTGTGTGAGAGAGAGAGAGAGAGAGAGAGAGAGAGAACGAGATAAATATATATAGAGAAAGAGCCAAATAGAGAGAGAGAGAGAGAGAAAGAGCCAGATAGAGAGAGAGAGAGCCAGATAGAGAGAGAGAGAGAGAGAGAGCGTCGGAAATTTTACAGCTTACATGACCTTTCCTGATTGGCTTGTTTTTATAGTTGGATATAAATTAAGACTGAAGTTGTCATAATGCCATGCTATTACGTGTAAATCATCACCACTTGTGGCAAAAAGAACATGTTGCCATGGTACGTTTTTTTAATGGTACACTGTGTGCTTAGTGCGTAAGTGTTTACATCCTCTCTTATATGTGTGTGTGAAAAGTAATTTCCTCTCCTTTGTGCACAAGAGGGTAAGTAATAAAAAAATCAGTTGTTTCTCTGGCAACTCTGATCTGACGCCGTTAGGACCCCCGTCCCCCTCCACGGCGCAAAAAAAAAAATTGACGCCGTGAGCAATTTTCAGTTTAGTACACCGTAAAACAAGTTGCTTGTTCACAAAGTTTTCGTAGAGCGAAAGAATCCTTTGCGTCGTAAAACTGTCAGTGGCGGAAAGTGTTCTTGTCGTGGGTAAGTCGTAACTCTTCATTGGGAAAAATTTCAGCTATTGGAGAAGGGCTTGGAGTACTTTGGATCACCAGGAGACAAGCTGAGGAAAAAACAAATATGAGGAGTACAGGAAAAAGGAAGACAAACTTAGATTTAACCCCTCTCCCCCTCCTTCACTATTGTCAGTAAATCTACCACCATTTCCTACCTCTTTGGTTTTTGTTAAAAGATTTCATCAAACACGGCATCTCTAGATAGATCGTTCTATTGTGAGTCAACGCCCCCTTATCCCCCCCACCCCACCTTCTCTTGTCATTTCTACTCCGGAAGATCCACTTTAAAGTTAGTTTCTGTTCTTTTCCTATAACTAGAAGTTTAAAGTTCTAGTTTGAAGATCATTTTTGAAACATACTAAGGAACAGTCTGTAGCGCTTTAAAATTATTTGCTGCTCTTATTTCTGACTGAAACATTGATTTAGAAAATGTGATACAGGCCTGAAAATGGGATGAAGGCCTCCTCCTTTTCTTTCCACATATCTGGGTCTGCTGATATCCTCATCCATGTAGCTCCTGAAAAACGCTTGATTTCATCTACCCATCTTGCATTTGGACATCGTCTCGGTCGTTTCTTTTCTCTGGGAATCCAGTGTAGCACATTCGTCGTCCATCTTCCATCTGTTCGTCTAGCTATGTGACCGGCCCATCTCCACTTCATCTTCTTCGCAGTCTTGATTATTTCTTCGTTTGTGCTCGAATCCACTCATTTGTCTTCTTGTCCCTCCTAGTTATTCCTAGCATGCATCTCTCCACTGCTCTTTGTGTGACTCAATCTTTGAGTCGTTTGCGCATTCATTGCCCAAGTTTCGCAGCCGTACATCATTACGGGTAAGACACATTGATTATAAACTTTACGCTTCAGACACATTGGAAGTTTGCTTTTGAAAATGAAGTGTAGTCTTCCAAAAGAACTCCACGCCATTTTACATCTTCTATTTATTTCATCAGTCAACTTAGCATTCGATGTTTTGATCTGGCCTAGGTAAACATACTTATCAACTATGCCTATTGTCTCTCCGCTAATCTTTATTTCCTTCTTTGCAGCAAGTTGATTGTACATTACTTTTGTTTTACTTAAATTCATTTTAAGGCCTATTTTGAGTATTTTCGAACTCTCATTACACAGTTCTTCCATTCTGGTTTGTAGTCAGGGCCGGATTTATGCATAGGTCCAGGCCCGGGCTTAGGGGCGCACTTTACAAGGAAAATATATAATTTTGCTATTTAAAACGCGAGACGAAAACAATATTTAGGAAATAAAACATTAAGAGAGAGCGCCAAACACTGTCACCTTTGAACCGCCTGACCCTCCTCGTAAATAACTGACTTCAGGTAATTTAAAGTTAGATTTATTTGCATTAGAAATAGCACAACAAAGATTAGAGCTGATATTATGAACATTATTAATTCCTATTTTTGTCTTTGTACACACCAATAATCATTATTACACTCTTTTCTTTAGTTCAGAATGGTTCCTGGTGTCCTCAAATCTTCCAACGTTAATTTAACTCATTTTCCGATAATGATGAAACTTTGCACGGTGACGTAAGTCAGGTGACAACACAATATTTCATTGTTACTTCCATTTCTATAAATTTATATAACACAAATGACGTTTGACTGGTTGCAGAACACTTTAGTATTTGGGTAAAAATAATACTTTTCTTAAACAATTCGTACTAAAAAGTAAAATATAATTTTGTTTATGCATGACTTTTAGAAAGAAAAGCATGAGGCGCACCAAATAAAGAATTTGTAAAGTGACTGGATAGAGAGCGCCCTATGCTTTTCTTTTTAGACATGCATAAATAAAATTATTTTTTTACTTTTTAGTAGGAATTGTTTAAGTATATCTTTGAAACCTTTTTTTATTTATTTTTTTAGTCTATGTCATATGTAGGGCGTTACTGTCATTTATACCTCTGCTAATGGGCAAGAGATACTTTCTGTTAAGTGTGCATGAAGGAGTAATTTACGCTAATTTTTGTATATGAGGAAAACTAGTGTCTTTTCGGGTCCGCAATGGACTGTTCGTTCGAATCCTGCTTCCGATCGTCCTGGCTGACATTTCCCTTTAGTTTCACCAGACAAACGTCAGAATGGTACGGCCGCTTAATTAAGATACCGGCCGCTACCATTCCATACTCTATCCTGGTCTGATCCAAAGATGAATTTAAAGACCTTATAAATTTTAAAAATACCTTATGGTGTCTTTTAAGACAGAGGAGTGCCATTTCGTAGGCTTTGTCATCGATGGTTCATGGGGAAAAGAAGGCCTCAACTTCATAAAGGAAATGGGTAAGCGTATCACACAATTATCTGGTGATGATAGAGCAAGCACCTTCCTAATTCAAAGAGGTAATGTAGCCTCTATCCAGGGAGCCAGGATACCCAGAGGCAACGAATTAGATGAGATATTCCTACTGTAATTTTAATTCATTTGACGGAACGTTTGTCACTTTCCATAATTATAAGTAGGTAACTGTTAACATGAAGCCTATCGTTGTAGCAGATGAAATGTTTCCTGAAGGAGCTGAACCATACATGGAGATGGAAGAGGCAGGAGGTTCTGATGGCGTTATTGGATTTGGCGGCAAATGAGAAAGTAGTTCATGCCAACTTTTTCAATGATTTCGAAGAGATATTCGATGAAGACGATCTGTAGTGATTGTGATGGTGTCCTTCAGTCATATCGAAGACAATGTCTCAATATCAAGTTTCATTAATAGAGGAGAATAATCAAATTTCGCTCACTTTTTGTAGATGCTTTTTTATGCTATTATTAGTCTCATGGCAAGTATGGGGAGATTGTACTAACTTCTGCAAATATTAAAGTAAAAATGTGCCATTTGTGATGTTAGAAAAAGTAGAATCCAAAAATTGCTGAAGCTAGGATTCTTCTTAAAGGTGCATAAAAGCCCTGAACGAAATGTAATAACAATATTGTAAATAATAAAATAGGAAAATAGTTTGTATTAACTTCTTCTTCAGTGTAATTAACATATTTTCAACAAGTAGCCTACACTAATTTAATTAAAATTGCTCATTGTATTTAATGAAATTATTTTATTGTTATAATACAGTATTATTGAAACGTATTTTGTAAATAACCACATTACCAGAGTTAAATAATTATTATCTCTTTATTATTATTAATGGCTCGAAGATGGAGGAGAGTCATTTGTCATCATGTGAGGGTAGGAAAGGGATAAAGACGGAAGTGGTGAGGGTGGAGAGGCGGGGCGCTGGAAGTCATGGATGGGCCTAGGGCGCCTAGACGAATAAATCCGGCCCTGTTCCTAATTCTGCACTTGAAGCGAACATGACTATATAATCAGCGAATCTTAGATGAAGAAGATATTCGCCATTGATCTTTATTCCAACTTCATCTCAGTTTAAATTTTGGAAAACACTTTCCAGGACAGCTGAAAACAGTTTTGGAGAAATTGAATCTCCTTGCCTTGCCCCTTTTCCAACTTTAAATTTTTCACTGTCTTGATACAGTCTAATGACAGAAGTGGCAGTCGAGTAAATGTTTCGCAGTAACTTGATGTATGCACTTTCAATGCCTTGATGTTCAAGTAATTTAAGTACTGCTGACAAGGAGACCAAATCGAAAGCCTTTTCAAAATCTATGAAAACCCAGACACAGTGGAAGTTCATATTTATTAGTCCTTTTCATAACTTCATTCAATGTTTGTATGTGGTCCATGATGCTAAATGCACGTTAAAATCCGACTTGTTCCCTTCCCTGGTTAAAATCTAAGTCTCGTTCAATACGAGTCGAAATAACTTTAGTCATACAAGAGTTGAGACTAGTTCTTTTTCGGGGACGCGGTTGAAAACCTTCGAGGGGGTACAAAACCACCCCGAAAACATGCCTGAAAGAAAAAGTGTGGTAAACAGAGGTGTAAGTCCATCTACAATGTGAACAATGTTAAATAACCGTATTAAATAGTTTAGTTTTTCTTGTTTTCTAAAAAAAAAAAAAAAGGAATTATTTTATTAATCCCTAACCACCGCAATCTTCATATGACTATTAAAGTAAGTCGCAATTTAAACAAAGTAATTGAGAAGCATGAAATACGCACTAGGACTTAAACTAGTCAATTCTTCCACTTATAACTTAAAGAAAGTTTTATGCTGAAATGAATGAGTGAAAATTTTATCAGGACATAATGTGAATAAAACAGGGAATGAAGTGTATATATAAAGTAATTCTGAAAGGTGCATAAGTAGTATTCAGAACAGTGTTGCCAAATGCAGGAAAATTTCCCTCGGAAGGGAAATTTAGTCTTCTTTTTTTTTCAGGAAAGGGAAAATGGAATTTCTTGCTTAAAATCTCTTAATCATCTCGAACAATTATTTTGCTGTATGTGAGACTACGCTTTCCTTCCCTTAACAAAATTTTCTTTGAAATTAGTATATCCCTTTACAAGTGTTTTCGATATAGACCGTCACATTCTTGGGACAACTGAGAATTCCCTCTCTCAGAGGACAGAAGTTGACAACATGCAAGGATAAAAACTGTCAGTATGATCGGTTGTTGGCTTACTCACGGCATGAGCTTCAGACACCGGAAAGAGTTGTTTTGCTCTGTTTCAAGACTTGAAATAACTAAGTACGTACCATTTGTGTGAAAATTGCGCTTTTACAGGAATGACATCATTTGGTAGACCTATAACGTACGTATGTATATAAGAATCAAAGTCCCAAACACATTGGTTAGTCCTTCTATTGGGTGTTTATAAAATGGTGAGATGTGTATGGAAATAACATTTTAAAAACTGTCTTTTCTGGTAAGTTGGAAAATGGCACTTTATTTACTTCAAGTCGTAATTTTTACTCAAATAGAACAACAACCGTATTACTTTTGTAGTACAACGTGTGTGAATAGACCTATTCTGTACTGATGCATTGGTTTTAGAGGCACGCTAATACAATGAATCGATGAAGGCCAGATAGAATATGTTATTTTTTGAACCTTCAGAAGAGAAATAGCCATCTCAAAGGTTGACAACACGGATTCAGAACTCCTTCAAAGAAACATGTTAAAACCACTTCCTGTACACTTTACTTACACTATTTGAATTATACAAGTAGTAAAAAATGATGATGAAAAGTTTATTCTGGTTCCCTTCTGTGGAAGTTGTGTTCCTCGCAGGATGACGTCATACAGACTGTCTTTATAGATGCTAGAACAATGCGTAAATATTGAATTATTATTATTAAGATAATGAAGAAGAAGGATAAAATGAATACATTTATATTTGGTCATATTTTCCACAGAAGACATGATCACCTCAAATGCGCCCGGAAATAATGTCCGGGTATTCTCCTCTTTCTTTTGCTGTGACTGTAAGGAACCTGTTAACTTCTTTTAAGAGTCACTTTCTACATGACCGATAAAAGAACAACTCCTTTTTTGTCCATTACGCTAGAGTGTATGATGGTGGTGATGGTGTAGTCGAAGAAATGTTAACTTCTTGTTGTAAAATGCTCCTCACGCTATTTCGTCTCTACTACAACGACGACGAGTGATGCTGGCAGCGACTAAAATCCCACCTATTGATCTTCTGGGGTGGTGTGCAGTGCTCGTATGCAGGCAGCCAACAGAAACTGCCTGGAGAGACAAGGCAAATCTCATCATTGAAACTTGGAACAAACAGTGTTGCCAGTAATTGTTTCACAAGAATATTTGTTGCACTTGTAATAGGTTGTTCTTCTTGTCCTTTTGTCTATATTTTGCACTTTCTTGCGACCTAAGCAAAATCAATACTATAATTACTATCAATAAATTTATCGTAGAAACAGCAAACTATATATATATTTGGTTTTGAAAAGTCAATAAACGTTTGTTTGCTGCGACCAACTTTTTTCATTTTACTAAGATTCTAAAAGCGGATATCTCTCTTTTTCCTTCTTGAAATACAGGGTGTTTGTAAAGTCCCGATTCATTTCAACAAAAGAAGCACAACATGATAACAAAACGTGTAATCTGTTATTTAACATGCTCATTTTAGTGTACACTCAGACCTATATAAAATGGCTGACAGGTACACTAAGATAAATTGAACAATATGGGGAATACCGAAGCAATATTTCCACACTATGCTCCCAGCGTTTTTTATGTTGCACGAAAAAATCCTTCTTACTCTTGGAGTAATCATATCGATACCACATTCGGCTTTTAAGGTCCTGAAATTTTGAAACTTTACATTTTGGATTGAATGAAACGAGAAAAACAAAAGCTCAAAGGTGTGAAGTCCGGTGAACGTTGAGGCCATACTCGTTAGACATTAATATCCGACAAAGCTTTATTCAAGAAGGCACTGAGGGTTCAATATTGCTTCGTGAGATGCATATTCTTCGTCTCCCAGCTTATAAAAGAGTTGGTATATGTTTGGCTCGAGTTTTCAGTATGCTATGTGAAGTTTTATTAGTTAAGTTCCATTCTAAGTGGTCGTCTCGTTGCTGTCATTACACTTCTAGGTATCTGGAGTATGTTATAGTCTGGCCGTGGTAGCGTGTCTGACTACGAATCGGGTGCACTCAGCCTCAATTGAGTACCAGAGTGTCCTTGGTACTTCTGGGCACCTTGGGAGGTAAAGGCGGTCGAGCGTGAAATTACCACCCCCACCTGACTTCGTGTCGTTCCCGTTGCTCAAGAATATGTGGGGAGTTTTGTCCACCTTTCCGAAGCAGCGTTTGCGGCGCGTGCGCAGCACGCAGGGCATACTTAGATCAAGAGAAAGATAAGTGTACAAAGTACTTTCTTCGTACTCACAACAACAGAGCGTTAGTGTGTTTCCTGTATGGTGTTCCTGTCGTTAATGAGATACAAATATCCTTGACATGAAAAAGAGATTAACCAGAACTACAGTTACCAAATGCAACACGGAGAGTGGTTGGTAACATTTGTGAGTTTATTTCACATAATGATCTTGTTGATTTGCGTTCTGTCCATAGAAACAACTATCGGTTTTACGGTCAAATAACTGTAAACACGATCGCTAGCGTTATCACTGTAAAAAGAAACGATGTCTTCACCATAAATACGTAAACACATTTTTTACGGTGACACCAGCGTTTTACTGGTGCCCGTTCTGATTTTTTTTTTTTTTTTTTTGCAGTGTAGGAAGCTTTACGGATGGAACAGCGAGGAATTCATAAAGCCATCATCGTACAAAGGGACAAATGAACAAAAACAGTCCTCACTGTTATTTATACAGCCATGTTTAAATGTCGCTCTACTTCCATAACAATAGTCTACAATGTTGGCACGAATAGACTTTCTGTAATGACGTCACACAATGTGAAAGAAAGGCCTGTGATTTAGGGAGGGATCGACCTAGCTATGTAAAGATGTTTGAAAATGAAATATTGTCATGTTTTCAGGCTAAAGATTAAGGAGCTGAAGATGGTGAGTGTATGTCGGAGGGGGGGAGGAAGGGAAAAAAAATCAAGGTTGAGGAATAAAAAGTGATGTAATTAAACGTTTTTGAAAGGAGAGGGGTAGGTGGTAGGAGATAGATTCTTTCTTAAAAGTTACACTGAAAGGATTCTCTGTTCTTCACTTTTGGAGCAGTGAACGAACAACAACATCGAGTTAAGTGTGTCGAGAAGACATTGATTTGTTTTTAACACGAGTCTCTTGCTGCGGTACATCTTTTTTTTTTTTTTTTTTTGTGAATGTTCTAAATTGGAACAGTGCCAACAAAGCCCCACCTCCATTCATAGTGTTGTTGTGGACATTATTTCCAATAAAGCGAGTACCTCGCTCGCTTACAAGAGATACAGAGACAGAGAGTAGTTGCAGTTAATCAAAGTGCATTGTCACTATATGTCGTAGAAGTTGTACTCTGGTGTTTACTTTAGAAAAGAATGAAAACAACATCTTTGCAAGAAATATGTTTTTTTTTTTCCTGCTGCATACAGCAGGATCCATGTCCTTCTCATAAGAAGGAAGCACAAACGGAATATTCATTAATATATAATTTAAGAGTGTTAAGCAGTAGAATATTGCTATTTCCAGTCCCCTCTTTAAGATATAGTTTTTGTTTTGATTGTTCGTATGTAACATTATGTTCTTAGGTGATATCAGTTAGTTCTATCTGTTTGTATAATGTACTCCACGAGAGAAGGCATGGTTCGGTGGTAGAGTACTCCTCTGGTGTGTGTGGTCTCCAGTTCGATCCTAGGGTGCCATGTGGGCTTTGTGGTGGAGAAACGCGGTGTGCGTGTTTTTTCTCGAGGTTCTCCCATTTCCTTCCACTTTCTTCATTCCACCAATTCTCCCATCATCATCATTCATTCGGCCTGAGCCAAAGTTGCCTAAAGGTCTTAAAATAAATTCAGTTCAATTCGACGAGAGAAATCGAGTTCTGGGTACAATCCAAGATAATGTCAGTCAGCCCAGAGGGTCACTTTTAAGACCGAACGAGTTTAGTCATAAATTAAAACCTTATTCCCTTTATATATGCAATCACCTATCTGAATTATCGTATTTTGTATGTCCGTGCAGAGATCTGCGATTGTGCCTTGGTTATTTGGATCATGTGAGACACCGAATTCTTTTCATTCGGGTCAGGCCATCTGAATACGTAATCAATAAATTCGTGACGTAATCAATAAATTTCCGGAATATAAGGAAAGTATTTACTCTGAAAGTTGTCTTTTTGGGAGGTTTCCCTTCATCAGTCTGGAAGTAGTCCCTTTTGAGATGGCCTGAAAGTAGTTCGCTTGGGAGTATTCCCCTCCACCACAGTGGAAATAGTCCCCTTAGGTGGTTTTCCCCATATTCCCCTTAGAAGGCTCCACACCATTCTGCTGAAAGTAATCACCTTATGAGGCTCCGCTCCATCACTGCGGATGTTATTCTCTTGATAATCTTCACTCTGTCGCCTTGAAAATAGTCCTATTGAGAAGGTTCAGTTTCACTACCAGGGAAGTGTTGTTGGTAAGCGTTCTTCCATCACCTTTGAGGTAATCGTTTTGGGAAGCTCTCCCCATCACATTCAAAGTATACCCGTGAGAGGCTCACCTCAGTCACCCTGGAAATTGTGCCTTTTCTATGCTCCCTAGGTCATGCTGAAAATAGTTTACTTGAGATACTTTCTCCTTGGTAGGCTTCCTCATTTATCCTGGAAGTAATTTACTTGAAAGACTCGCGTCCATCATTGCGAAAGTAATTCTTTTGGGCGGCTGCCCTAATTTGTCCTGGAAGTAGTTTCCTTGCAAGACTCGCCTCCATTATCCTGGAAGTAGTCCCTTTGGGAGACTGCCCTGATTTGTCCTGGAAGTAGTTTCCTTGTAAGACTTGCCTCCTTTATCTTGGAAGTAGTCCCTTTGGGAGCCTGTTCTAATTTGTTCTGGAAGTTCTCTCCATTTCTTGTCATATTTTAAAATGAACAAATCAGAAAACCAAACAGAATTAAAATACCGTAAATATTACAGACTCATTAGTGATTTTAATATTAGTGTTTCAGTAGGAAAATGCCCTCATTGTTGTCGAAGGAGAACATAAACATCGTTTACAGTAACTGATTAGTTATCTGCCTAACATAGCGAGTAATCTGTTCAGCTAACGTTCAGGTTGAAAGTGTAACTTGCGAAATAGTAAAAATTCAATTAACCAACTTGGAACTAACGTTTTATTTTCCCACGTCTTGTTCCGGCTCCAACGAAACTCAAGAGGTTATTTTTTTCGTTCCCTTCCACAAAGAAAATCGCCTAGGAATAAAAAAAACAAGGTAAATTAATGGGAATGAGGTGGTGAGTAATCATCATTTACCCTTATAGTACAGTTACAACATTGGAAAGGATTAGGGGTGGAACAAATTTAAAGAAAAATAGATCTAGTGATCTCACGCAGGACTCATCTCGTCTTTTTTTTTTTCGTTTAGAACCCTTAATGGCAAATTAAACAAGTGGTTCGATCCAAACCACCTCCCCCCACGCTTCCTCTGCCTGACATTATCGTAAAAAAACATTTCGAGAGACGCGAAATCTAATTTCTTCGACAGAGGAGACTAAATAAATAATAACCTTGTCTTTCTTTATTAATGGATTTGGTCATTGTTGCCAGCTCTTACTTATTTTACAGATAATTTTGTACTATATTTATGCATTTTCTTCAACTCTAACGCAGAGTGTAATCCCTAATTATAGAAGCCATAATTCGATTATTACATTTTGAAAAAAAAATCTAATAATGATCCTCCCACGCAATAGTCACGTAAAATTGTACTGTACGTGTAACGATTTAAAAAAGAAAAAGAAAAAAGAAAATAGAAATAGCATGACGTATATAGTTATCATTTTCAGTACGGTTATCTTATTAAAATTTACTTTGATATTGGCCTTTATTCGTAAGGATTTAAAAAAGATATACGGGACGAGATGACTGTAGAATGGAGGAGACTTCATAATGAAGAACTCCGTGGGTTGTACAGCTCACCCAATGTAGTACTTGTAGTAGTAGTAGTAATATGTAGTAGTAATAATGATGTACCCGATGTAGTAGTACCCGATGTAGTAGTAATAATGAAATCGCGACGTGGGGAAGCCATGTAGCTCCAATGGGGGGAAAATTAAAATTATATTGCATCTTAGTTGGAAAGCCGGAGGGAATGAGACCGTTTCGAAGACCGAGACGTCGTTAGGAGGACAATATTAGACAGGCTCTTCGAGGAGTAAGTGTTCGTGTTGAAAACTGGCTTGATGTTGCCCAGAATAGAATCCGATCGCTAACGTGTGTTACTGCGGCTATGAACTTGCGACTTCCGTAAGCCATAGAGTAAATATTAAGTAAAGCGTCTGTACGTATATGAATCATTCGTTTTGAAAACGATACTTGTCCAAGCGCCATAATTATTAGGAAATGAACAAAATCTCTTTTCAACCTATTTTTCTTACTCAAACGTAGTAGGCTGATTTTGCAGTTGTGAATACCATAGAAAGTAGTTAGAGAAGTTTTCTTTTAATACGTTTTCTTTTGAAAAACATTAAAAAAAATATATATTACCGTATGTTTTTTTTTTTCTTTAGTAATATTGAAATTGAGACAAACATATTTTCAAAAAATGAATTTGCTTCTGACCTGTAGGCATCGCTTTGTGAGAGTTCTACGTTGGATACAAGCGGCCGACCATCTTGATTGAGATTTTTAAACTTTTCCCCTCAGTCATACCAGACAAATGTCAGTATTGTACCTTCAACTTAGGCCCTGGCCAACTCCTTCCCTCATCTTTTCCCCTACTTTATATCAGCCTGAGCCATAGATGCTGAAAGACCATAGATGAATTCAGTTCATTTGTAGGCAAGGGAACTTTCAGAAATGAAGCACATTCTTACACAATTATGTATATAAAAGAATACATTTTAGTTGTATACGTGAAAATGTTTCAGTAGTCTTAAATGTATCGCAAACGTAAGACTAAAGTCTATTTGTGTGTATTTTCTAAAAATTATAGCTGCCATCGTACAGAATATCATGAGTTAGAATATAATTTGTAATGTAAAAACTACAAAAAAAAAAAGTTATTTTCAGACTAATGTCTCAACAAAGAAAAAAAAGTTTTTTCACTATTTTTTCAATTGATTATTCACTTCCAATGTTTATCATTTAAAAATAATTAATTATGAGCGATGTATTATAAAATTATCCGGAAGAATTAAATTTTATTTAACATTATTAATAAGAAGTCTGATTTTATGTGTCATATACGTCATATTAATACAGATTATATCGATAGAGCAATGTCGAATTTACGTTAACAACAACATCATCATCATCATATGCTTATTTTTATTTAATTAAAAAGAACGAAAAATAACTTTAAATGTATCGAAATTCAATTGGTTTTTAGTTTTCTTTCTTTTAGTTTCTTACGTACGTCCAGATCTTAATTGTTTTTTAAATCTACTTTGATTTGCATTAATTACCTGATCTGGAGTAATTTCTTTTCTGTAACCAAGTCTTTAATTACATGAACAAATTCTGCAGCTGTATTTGTTTCCTTGCAATTTGAACATACCGGTATTATTATTATTTGCTGATTTTGTGTGTGAGTGTGTTTTCTGCAAACTATTTTATTTCTTACTTTAAACGTTTTCACCCACGACTTGGACTCTTTAAAATTTTAAAATACCATGCACGTTGATTTTCGTTTTCATCTTCATATTCCAGTATCTATAATAGTTCGATCATTATATTTGCAGTTTGAAGCCGCATTTCAGAAAACTTGATTTTAAGTCCTTCATTAATTTTGTTCTGCACATTTTGTTTTTATTTCTATTTTTTAATTTCTTTTCATAATTTTGCAGTGTTATTGTCTTATGTTTAATTTTTCGTTTTTGCTTTGCTACACTGTTAAAAGTTAAACGTTTCCTATCGTTTATTGCTACTCCTGGTGGACACAATCTGAACTATCTCCGGTTTGTTTTGTCCGGATGTTATAGGCGTTTGCTAAATATTCATCATTAATTTTTGGTTCCTTTTTATTCTAGCGATGAAAACTGAAATTCTGTTCTGTCGTTGTCTGTATCATCGGAATTAAGTAAAGATGGAACTGCTTTTTTTTTTTTTTTTTTTTCAAAAAATAGGTATGTCAGGTCCTTTTCTGATGTCTTGTATTAAAGCTTTGTCATCTTGATTGTCATTAGTATCTTCCGTATCCAATACCTCTTCATCATACACAAGAGTACGTATTTCGTCAACAATAATGTCTTCATGAATAAGTTCCTTTTTTTTTTTATTTCCTCAAATATCGTTTATTTGCGTTGCTGTTGGCTTTTGATTTGACGCGCCAAAATATAATTTACAAACAACTGAACAAAACTACTGCTTGCTTCATGTTATAACAATTTATTAAACAGTTATAATTGATACAAATTCAGTTTTCAGTTTGTGGTGCAATTTTTAAATGTACATCAACTATGAAACCTGAAAACAATATGAACGAATCTCAATCTATAATATATATTGTTACCTTTATTATGTGTTTATTAAAAAAAATGCTTTTAGTCAAATTCAACACGTAAAGGTTTTTACATGATCAAAGTTTGTCTGTAAAGTATTTTTTGCGACTAGTTTTACACGTTAAAAATAATAAATAATAACATTTTTAAACCAAATTGTAAAAGTTTACAGCACTTCATTCTAAAATACTATTTATATCAGCATGAAATTTATTAATATTAATATCATTCTGATATTTTCTTCTAAAGTTTAAGATCGATATCATAATTATGTAATTTGGATATGTGTTTTAAAGAAATTTATCGGATTTCATAGTATTAACCCCAACAGAAAATAATCCTTAGCATTTATCATTTTTTTTTAAAATGATAAATGATTTTTAGCATTTAAAAAAAAAATCCTTTACAGGTAGCCTTGAAATGATTCAATTCTCTCTATTATCTTCGGTTATAAATAGCTGTGTTCTTTATATATATATATATATATATATATATATATATATATATATAATGAAATTTATGTGACCTTCCGATTGAACTGAAGCTATTTTCTTGTACCGTTTCTGTAAACTTGTGAATTCAATATCACAAAACCTTTTCTGTCCACGATGTCCACGAATTTTTGTCACGAAATGCAACTTTCTGCTTCTAAAAATACAATTCGATTGTATTTACAGTTTGTTTTTTCTCAATCATGCCAGGCAAATGTCGGGATGGTATCTAGTAAGTAGACTCTGACCGACTATCGTCCAGCACTCTCTCTCTCTCTCCACCTTAGGCTGATATGCCTAAAGTCCATAAATAAATTCAATTAGATAAGAAAAAGTACGTTTTCTTGAGTGGTCTTGTTGTGTTCTTGAGTAGAGACATTTTTAAAAAATGTCTGATATGCCAAAGTCCATAAATAAATTCAGTTAAATAAAAATGCGTTTTTTTTCTTTAGAAAGATCTTTTGTGCGTATATGTGTGGATGGGTTTAGTCTTGTCGTGTTCTTGAGTAGAGAGACTTAAAAAAAAATATGGAGAATGAAGCTTTCAAAACTCTAGATTGAAGAAATCTCGAAAAAGAAGACGTAGGAATATAGTACCTTCGATTTTTTACAGCCTTAACAGTTGTACAAGAGCACAATAAAACTATTTCTTTCGTCCAATATAAAATAAAAAGAAATAAACAAGTGAGAAGACAAGCATATTGACCAATGATGAGGCTTCGCTGTCTTCCTTTCTTGTTGGAAAATCATTTTCTTCCTTTTCTTCTTCTTCTTCTTTTTGAAATAGTCAGGTGTTGGTGATGTCCACTCTTCGACAACGGAGTGGAAATGAATTTATGAAAGAATTGGAGGATGGGCGTTTTGGACGAACGATTTTCCCTTGTTACGTCACAGCTTTGCGGGATTTTTTTTTTTTTTTGCACCCCATCCACCCTTATTTTTGGTCGCTTCATTTTTTTGGTTTTTAGTCCATGGTTTTGGTGGATTTCTTACCTTTTTTTTTCTGTTTTTCTCATCTTCCATTTTGTTTCTTTATTTTTTTTTATTTTTGGCTCAAATGTTTCTCTTTTTCTTTTGCGTCAAGGGAAATCCTCAGAACTGCAATACCAGCTGACGGTTTAAAGAAGAAAGAGAATCAATGGACGAAGAAAATAAAAAAGAGAAACGGAATTGAAGAGAAGGAAAAATCGCACCATTTGACGTCGTTGGCAAAAAGAAAAAGAAAAATGCGGGGCGGGAAAGAATAAGTATTGCAGAGGCGGGTGATATTGAATTTAACGGAAAGCGGCGTAGCGAAGAAGGTACTCTTTGGCGAGTCCAAATTTTTCGTCACTGTTTCCGAAAGTGTCACTGGATCAGTCACATCTTTTCTTTCAAAGTGATTGGTTCTTTCAGTGAAGTTGCTTGTATTTCTCTATGAATATATACAGGGTGTTACAATATATACTACTGAAAAACTTCAAGAGGTGATTGATATTACTCACATCAAAACAAGAAGAAAGTGTGTCTTTGAAAAATGTCAGACTGTGCGTTGTTCCGGAGGTTTCAGGCGTCCAATCTTACTTCGGCATCGTCACAAATGACTCAATATCTCGAGAATGAAGAAAGACGTGTCGACGTTTGCAAATCACAATCAAAGATGTGTCTAATGAATGCAGTTGAGCAAACTTTATTATTAAACAATGCGGAATAGATAAGATTACTCACGTAAGAGGTGCGTTGTGATCGAATGGACGTTCCATGGTGAACGAGGACACTTAATCACCTCTAATACGCACGCTCTGGTTATAAATATTGTTGATGCATTCAGTGGGTACAACTTCGATTGTTGAAATATGCTCAGAAAAAAATTGTGTTTGTCATGATTAGCGATCGAACTAGGATCTTCTGAGTTCCTGGTTGGGTGTTCTAACCACTAGACAAGCACACATTAGCCAGTTACTGTGTGTGTGGACTAGTATTGCTCGTGCAGTAATCACACCTCCCGCATTTCTACTATGGGTCGTGTAACATCATGGTATATGATGCAGAATATAACAGAGTTCAACAAACGTATTGATAAACGTTGGTTCTAGAACTCTCCATTGTATATATAATTAATTTACCTTGAAAGTAGGAATTCTGAACATTTCAGACCAAGATTGTAACAATTTGGGAAGTGATTTTGAAAATTAAGTTTGAAAGGCTACTAATTTCCCGCATATTTACACTTTTTTTTTCAAAATAACCACTATTTTGGTACACTGTCACAAAACTGATCTGAACCACAAAGAATAGTCTCTTTATTTTACATGTATCGATGATTCCTGAACTCTTATTGTTGTCCTCATACCTTAAAAAAAAAAATCATTTCACCTCCAAAGTAAAATTGTTACTATTAATTTATATTAGTTTCGTAGTATTTTTCCCAACGCTTGTTTGTCTGTTTGCATTAAGGGAGGGTGAAAATGAGAATTTATGTCAGTAACTTGTTGCTATTCATTCATTCCATACCGGAACTGTTACAGAACCGTGACGCAAATTAGGTACACAGTTTTTGTACGTCACTGTTATATCACAAAGAGACTTCTGAAAACTAAATATTTCTTACGTCACCTCGTCTATATATACAACCGTAGGGAGATAAAAAAGACCCTGAATCGATTTTTTTTTCTTTTAGAAAAGAAAAGTTGGAGAATTGTAGTAGATAGAAATAAAATAGCACATTTTGTTCCATCCAAGCAGAGAGACAGAGAAAGATCGATGACGTGCCGATTGCACTGTACACCTAACACAGTAACTGCTTTCTCCAATTCGCTGTGTTCCAGAAGAGCTGCCTAGTTTTCTGGGAGCAACAACCAGAGCGGTAGCAGCAGCCAAACGTCAGAAGTTATCAGTCACTGATGTATCGTTCGATCCTATGCTGCCTTTTTCAATTCTTCTCTCCTTTGATCCGTGTGCATTTGAAATTTCTTTCTTTCTCTTTCTCTCTCTCACACGCACACCTCTTCAACCATCTGTTTTTTTTTCTGCCTTTCAGCTGGCTTTCTCTGCCTCCGCCCTCTCTTACTTTCTCTCTCTCTCTCTCTCTCTCACACACACACACCAGGGGTCAGGTAATTCGAATTCTCACACACTGAAAACGCACACATGCACAATTTTTTACCCACCGAAAAATGTTCCAACATTGTTTTCGGTCCCAACTAGTCAGGTGTGGAACCATATGTTGGTCCCAACAAGGTAACATACACAAACGAATACAAACACACAAGGGTGAGTCACCATCCTTTCTTTTTCTCGTGAGTTTTTTTTTTTTAATGTATGTGTTTGTTTCCATTTCTAAGGCAACAAGGAATTGTGGATTCATAATAAGAGAAAAAAAAAACTAATCCTTCTTAATACTTTTGTGTGGTGTGTTGAATGGTTGGATTGATTTAGAGAAAAAAAACAGAAGAGAAGAATCTGGTTAACACATCGCTGCATCCTTTTCATAATTTGCGTATAGGCGTGAAAGATATTTTTTTTTATACTGTTTCTTCCTAAACGGTGGCTGCGTACGACGTTGATAAACGAATGCATTTCTTTAGGAGAAATGTATTATTTTACTCTTCATCTTAAAAAAAAAGACTCTCTCGGTCTAAGAATTTTTTTTCTCTAAAATCTCGAATCTCTACTGTTTCGCCATACACTATTGTTTTAGCTTTTCACTAATTCTTCTCCAAAAATCAATTTTTCTGAGGGGAAAATATATAATTTTCAAATGAATAGTATTCAGTACTTTGACTGTGTATGCATGCATGACTTTCTTGCGTATTAATTTTGAATACTCAAAAATCAGAACGAGTAAACAGAAACATTGTCTTTCTTTTTATTTAAATGATTTTTTTTTAAAATCAGGATTAGGTTTTCGTTTTTTTTTTTTAATCAAAAGCCCATTTTCAGTTTTTGTTTCAAACGCTAAAAGTTAACAAATTAAACTTCGCTTCACCTTGACATGTTGAGTTTGTAATGCCAGGCTGTTAGCCTGCAATGTACCTTGAATAAAACTACGAATTGTTTCCGCTCATTAAGTTTGCAGCAAGTTTATGGCAAGTTTGCAAATTAAGGATAGTCACTTCTTTCGTCCCGTTAGTTTCCTGAAGTTGAAGAACGTTATTTCTCAGATATTGATGTAGAGTTAGCCTTCAGATCTAGTTTAGCTCAGATATAAACAAGTTAATGCAACTTTATCTCAGATAAAATAAGATAAGATGAATTGTATGGGTGCTAACAGCACTATGGCTGACGCCCTTCCCGTTCATCTCAGAAGATCAATAGTCGTGTTCATATTTTCTACTGTAGACCCATTCCAAGTATAAAAATAACTTTAAAAAAATGTTATTTACTACCGAATTAATTGTAACTACAAAGGGCGTTCAAAAAGTTTGGCACAGTGAACCATAACTTTTTTAATAGTAGCACTAGGACCATGAAATTTTTTGTGCATGTACTTGTGTGCTTTATGTATATACGCATGTTACTCAATTTATCCTCCAACCGCTGTGACGCATTTAGCGCACCGTTCTTTCCATGGCGTAAATGCACTTTGGTCACAAGGGAACAGAAAGCAAAGAGGAAGGGAATTTTTATCGAACTCCACAACACGTTCAGTGGTGACTCTCCACAAAGCTTTATTGGCGTGATCACAGAGGATGAAACTTGGTTGTTTTACATGCATTCTGAGAGTAAAACATAGTCCATGGAATGGCGTCATCTCGGTTCTCCATGGAAGAAAAGAAACGAGACTCCCAGATCAGCGGGCAAATTAATGGCCACGTTCTTCTAGGATCACCGTGGAGCAACAATTAATAGAGAGCGCTATTGTTTGTCACTGACAAAGCTGCGACGTGCTCTAACCGAAATAAAGTAATCAAACTGCACCAAGTTAATACGAGGCCCCACTTTGCCATTCACACACAGCCGAAAACCAGAGGGATGGGATGGGAAGTGGTCCCTCAACTTCCCTATAGACCGGACCTGACCCCGTCCGATTTCTTGCTGTTTGGTCGTCTGAAGACGCACCGTTGTGGTAGGTAGTTTGCCAGTGATCAAGAACGCACTGCGTGTGTGAAACAGTGGTGTAATAGTCAGCGTCCGGGGTTTTACCAAAGTGAATTTACGGCATTGAAAGAACGGTGCGCCAAAGGTGTTAAAGCTGTTGGAGGGTACATTAAGTAACATGCGTATATACATAAAGGACACAAGTACATGCACACAAAATTTCATGGTCCTAGTGCTACTATTAAAAAAGTTATGGCCCACTGTGCAAAACTTTTTGAACGCCCTTTGTACTTCCAACCCAACTTTTGCGATCTAGCGGCTATTCTCTTACAATTTCCAATCGTCACCGGAGAAAGACCGCAGGTTCGAGTTCTACTAGCGGCCATCCTGACGCAGTTTTCCTCAATTTTACGAGGCTATATTATCTCGACTAAGGTCCTGGATGCTTCCCTCTTGTTCCCGGAAGAGCGTTCCAGGGATTAGTTAGATCATAACTATTTGTGCAGCTCGTAATTTAAATTAATAAATACTTCTATATACTTTTGTAATATATATATGTATATATAGTATTTGTTTAAATATTCTTTTATGCTCTTGTCTTTAATATATTCTTGTATTTGTTATTTATTTTTATATTATATTTTATTAATTTTACATCAACACAAATAAGTAACTCTATTTGTTTCTATTTTGATGTACAGTATTTTTTAATATTCAAATCGCTAAAATACTGTTTTCTCTTTTTCTTTAATAGGTAAGTGCGAGCACTTGTGCAGAAACAGAGTAATATTCTTACACTACGGGGTAAAGATATAGTATATCCTTTGGACCATGTAAGTACTCACGTTCAGAGAAAAATAACACCGAACTGGTTATGAACTTTCTTCTCTAAAAGTTTGAACTCTCTACGCTTGAATTTGTAGGAACAGTATTGCAATCTCGTGCAACGTAAAAATACATTAGAGACATATGAAAGTAGTGCTGCCATCTATCGTTAGAAATTGTTACTTTACACTAACCAGACAACGTGAAACTTTCCAATGTAGACAGTGCACGCTATCCAGAGCATGAAACTGCAGACAACGTGCAGTGTTGCCAGTTTAGTACAAAAGTATTAAGCAGTCTATTTCCACTTTTATCTCCCAATGTTTGCAACGCTGATTGTCTGTTAGCATTCATTCTAAATATTATACAAAAACCTGACGTAGTTCCGTTTAAAAATGTGTTGAGTTGGAAACACTGGATAACTTATGACTTTTCAGTAACAGGTTCTGGATAGCCTGTACTGTCTATATAATCACAGGAAAGTTTCATTGAAGTTATTTGGGGTATATTTGTAAATAGTTGCCATAGTCCGCACACTCGGAGCCCTGAACTTCTTCCAGGTCAGTGGCGGATCCAGGATTTTCGTGACGGGGGCGCAGGTGTAGTGGACCAGAGACATTTTCCCGCTAAATAAATTTTTTAAGTATAAATTTATCGTGTTTCCCCTTCTATTTCTACATTTTATCATGGAATATGACACCTGTGTTCCGAAAAAAAAAAGCTATTTCTAAATACATTTTGTTTCAAAAAAATCGAAGGTTTTTCTTAATAAATTGTTGAAATAATGTTATATACCTAATAATTATATTTTCTAATGCTATGTTGAAAATAAATTACCTTTCCTTAGAGAGGGGGTGGGCTCTCTGGATCCAACACTGTTTCATGTCTCGTGTGTGTTGTCTTTCTTGTTCTCGGCCCTTATACAAAAATGTAGGGTCTCATTGGACATTTTGAACAGTTCCCTTGCTAGTTCAGTTTTAGAATTTAGCTACTATTTATGTTAAAGTAATCCAAGTATATTGATTCTTTGTTTATCTTTTATCTGTGTTGTTATGCACATGTGAAGCCAAGTGACAGCACAGAATGTCAGTAGCAGCCCCCGATAATAATAATAATAATAATTTTAAAATCCTACAGGTACAGTTTCGTTTGTGCGATGATTGCATGCAATGTTCGCAAGCAACTGCTGCACGCGTCACTGCATTGACACGTTGAAGAGAAATCAATGGAGTCGGTTTGGTTTGTGCGTCGGACGCACAGTGTTGCATGCAACTGTTGGAACGACACCTTCGGAGACCAGTCAAGCTGCAGCAGTCGCATGCGCTTCAGAGTATTGTGCAGTTTACATTCGTATTTTCTTTGAATTTCGAACCATTTTGTGCCAAATATGAACTTCAGCAAATATTAGAATTGAAAGCTACGTCAAGAATGAACGAAAATACTATGAAATTGTTGGTAAAACTCGAAAGACAGAGAATACATGCAAAGATGTGATTGTTCTTGTAGTAAGTTTGGTGGTCAATAGAGGGCAGCACAGTTTGCAGGTATTTGAGGTAACATTATTTTTTTGTATTGAATGAAAGTTGAGTTTAATTTAAAATGCTGCTTACATTATTATTATAGTTGTTCATAATCATGCCTAAAATTCTGTTATTGTAAGAAATATTGTTTATAGAAAGATATTAAACACGTAATGCACGAAAAGTAAATCGTATAAATATATAAAGTATAATAATGCGTCGCGCGGCGCCCAATGCACAAACGAAATTACCCCACGAAATTCTCCCGTCGCATGCATTCGCTGAATGCAGTCATCGCGTCAGACCATCGCCCCATAAACGCCTGGTAGTTATGCAAATCCGTCAGACTGTAATGCGTAGTGGCGTTGCATATAGTTTCAGGGGGGAACTTCAGATCGACTTATTTCATAGCCTTTTGCGAAAGAATGTTACAACTCCTGCCTAACCATGTGGTTACCGCGCTCGATTTCTGCGCGTGGGGTTCCTGGTTCGATTCCTGGTGGGAGCTCCATTTCATAATAACGTTTCGATCGACCATACCCGGATTGCTGGTGTGGATTGGTGTCAGGAAGGGCATCCGGTCGTAAAACATCTGCCAAAACCAAAACCTGAGGAATACGCTGACCTCATCTCTCACATGGGAAAACCAGCGGAGAGAAACACACAAACTTAGAGATTTGTAATTAATAAAATTTAAACATGTAACAATTTAAGTGAGTAATACTGGCTGAATGTTTCCTAGTACAACTTAATCTGCAACCTCCATTTTGTACTATATTTTGCTCTAGTTCAGGATGTTGACGTTCTACCTAACCATAATGCACTTCTACTCCATACCATTGAACATTATCGTTGTAGTTTAAACATTAGTACATAAACAAATTAGTAATGTGGCTAATATTAAGAATTTTTCGTATTTTCTCCTACAAATTACGTTTAAGCGCCAACATATTTTCTGGTGGTGCTGCCATGATATGATGGCTCCGTGTGAACGAGCGCTAAGTGAATGAATTTTTTTAAAAAAACTTGTGACTGCCTTTCTCCATTACTAATTCTGAAATTCAATTTTAAAAACATATTTGAAAAATGATTTAAATAAGAAAGTTTCGCGAATTATCCATCTTGCCGGTAACGCATATTTCGTGGAACCATTTGTCACATACTTGACACTGAAGCATAGGACGTAGTATTCTGATTGAAAATACTGTATGTCACCACATTGGAGTAGAGATTTCGTACATTGTGTATTTTGTTCCTTTTGTTTCTAGTTATTGTATTAGGTAGTAAGTGACAAAGTGTGTATGTTACATTGTATTTTATGTTTTCTATCTCGAAATGCACTGGCGTAAAAATATGTAAATAAATATGATAAAGTAAATTATAAAATATTACACGCCTGCTGTGAAGAGAAGCAGGAGTAAAGAAAATATGGAGGAAGTACCCGTTTGTGGCTCTGTGCTTTTAAAAGCATGAAAAAGTGAAGTTAATATAAAGCGAAATCGTAATTGATTTTTGTGGTTTCTAAGTTTTTTTTTTTTTTGTTATTTTGCCAACTATGTTACTTTTAAAAGCACATATTCACACATACCTATTCACTTCGCTTTCACATGAGAAAAATGCTTGTACTAATAAACATCCACTTAACGTTAATCTGTGTTTATTTGTCATGCAAATTGCGTCATTAATGCCCTCAGAAAAAAAATTGGTTGAATTCCTCCTCTTGTCGCCTCTGTGTTGTTTTTGTTTTCTCTGGGGGGTTTCAATTTTTCTTCCCAAAATGTACGTCATGCCTGCTTTGATTCTTAGTCACATAATTGCTTTTGGCTACATGCCAAAAACAAATGACTGTTCCTATATGTTTCTTCGTTTGTTTGTTTTTTTTTGCCGTTAATAGTGCTACATTTTCTCCCCCCTCTTGAATTTCCAACATGCTTGCTTCTGAGGATGGTGCAGTGGATTTCAAAGTTTCAATAAAAGGAAAGGAATGATAGCTTTGTGTGGGGTAAAGGGAGGTCATTATTTACAGTGGAGGCAAAGGTCAATAGGCAAGGTGAACCGATGGTAGTTTACCATTTACTTCCATCTTATGGAGATAATGTTAAGGACGGGACCTATAGTTTTAAGTGGTTTGCGTATCATTTGCGTGATCATTAGGAATCGAACCCGCAACCGGGGATCTCTTTGATTTGAAGGAAACTAGGTTAACCACTCACCTAAAAGAGACACTGCTCCATAAAAATGGCCATTTTCCATTGCAGATGACAACGCTGAAGCAGCATGTGAACAAGTGAAATGCTAGTTGAATAAACAATTTAGTTGAGTGTTGCCATCCCGTGCAAATTATCGGATTTCGAAGATATTTTTTGTGCTATTTTTAATGAATCTGAGGTACGTTAAGTTTGTATGAAAAAAGTACCTAAATATTGTGCCACCTCTATCTTGGTTTTCAGACCTACTTACTAGTTGAATTCAATAATTGTGATTGAGGTAATCAGGATTCGAAGTTGTAGCCCTGATCTGCAAACCATCTAGCCATGTACTTGTTCAGTGTTTACCGAGCGTCCGTGACCGAGTCGGCGCACCGATTGCTTTATATTAGGAAGGTTTTACATTCGCACTCAACGGCCGGCCATTCTGTCTCAAGTTTTTCCTGTCACATGAGACTAGTACCTAGGCTCGATTTCCTATTCATATTCCTTTCCCCCTTCTCTCTTGCTTCATGTCATTTGTATATCATATGTATGCTTGTTAGCTGAATCGGACCAAATCATGTCCTGACGCAAAACTAACTTCAGTGTGGTGATTAATTCGTATTAAAAGCTTCTATGGCGCTTTCATTTTTTTTATTTTTGGACTTAGCTAGCTGCTATGGTCTAAAGCCTATCATGTTTGAAGGATGATGTTTCTCGGCGATCACTCCTCTGGGTAAAAGTGGAGAAGATAACTGCCAATGCATTTGTTAAGGTACTATTCCGGCATCACCTGGTGAAACTGAGGAAAACCGCTTGTAGGATGCCCGGGGGCGGATATCAGACCTACGTGTCTTTCTATTCTAGGGTGTATAGAGCATTGAAAGTTGAGCAATTGAGGCTTTTATTGCAAAACAAACAAACACACACACACACAGAGAGAGAGAGAGAGAGAGAGAGAGAGAGAGAGAGAGATGTCAAAACGTGCAAAACAGTAGCTTTGTGCTTCAATCGATAGATTCCTCTGTCTATTGCATATTTGCCGACTAAATTGTAAAGGTAGTTTTATTTCTTACATGCTGTACCACTACATATTATATCAGAAACTTAGTGAATTTAAGCCAAAACTATGGACTTTAAAAGGTTTTCTTTCCCCCCTTAAAACTTATATATTTTTGACATTATGATTTGTGCAATAAACGCCTCAATTTGTATTCCATGCCCATATTTGGAAATTTACAGGTGACAGATAGTTCTTCAGAGTGTACAACTTGAGAAACAGACGAAACGAAGCGTTAATACACGAGCTGACGTGACTCCTTCCTCTCGAAAGAACATTGTTAGTCAGTGTGTCTAGCATGGCTAACATTGCACGATGGACACGTTCAGTATGCTGTTAATTTGAAGTGAGACGAGACACGATATAACTGGTCGTCAGTTATACGTGAAACGATTTTCCAATTTAGCTGCCATCACATACTGTTCTCGCCAGAGTAGTGCAGCGACTGAGGGAAACAGGTTCCTTGACTGTGAACGGGACAGACTGAAACAAGAAGGACTTCTCTGTTCTAGTACGTATTTGTAGAGGAAGTACTGCATGAAATTGAACAAGACTCAACAATGAGAAGCAGAACTGTAGCTAATATCATGGGTAGCATTGATTGCAAGTTTTACATGAACAGTAACTCAACTTTTACTGTCCACAGATGATGTAGGATGTAGCCAAATTTTCTCTGTGAACTGACTTACGCAGGAGGTTTCTTCGACACTGTATTGATGGTCCTGTTCATTCATGAGGCCACATTCAATCGTGAAGGCGTGTTCAATTACCACAACACCCATGTTTTGGACAGGTATTATTTACGGACATTTGATTGGAGCATACTTTCTTCTTGTACACCTTTCTGCTACCATTTACTTGATCATACAATAAAAAGTTGTTGGATGATCTTCCATTGGATATCCCAATGTGGATACTAGATGGAGTACCACCACATTTTTCTAGCAGTAACAGCCTATCTCAGCCACACATTTTAGGGAACATAGACTGATGTGACCTCCAGGGTTGAGAGACACCTGTCTTATTTGAAGAAGAGTTGCTGGTATGAATTCTGGATGCAGTTGAGGTCCTCAGTCTTTAGCAGAGATCACCACAACCATTAATACGAACTTTGCAACGAACGCAGTAGACACTTCTAGCAGCTGTTGTAGGAAGACTACGTTGACGCTATATTCCAACACGAATAGCATGACACCTGTTTTCATGTCCGGGCATGGATGGGTATGTCATCAAAAATTGTTCACCTTTGAACGCTGTAGAAGTTTGTGATAGTAGTTTATTACCACCCTGTATATTAATATATTCAATATGTTTGTGTGTGAGTGAAATGAAATGCTGAGGCACTTACTTGAGAAGGGAAAAGAGGTCTAATAAGAAAGTGGTATTAGTGGCTAACTTAGAATGTTAGTAGGCCACAGAGGGAGAACACTACCACCCATTCCTCGTCTTGTGCACAGGAGAAAGGGGGATATTAACATGGTTTGGTCACATTCTCAACAGATGGTTTGGCTGAGCTGTTTGGGTAAGACTGCAACCACGAGCCATCAGCATAAAAGCTCGGGTTTATTCCGCTATCAAGGTAATAATAACAAGGCCGATGAAATTTTGCAGACAAGTTTTGTGGCCTCCCACTTTTCCAAGAAGACATAAAACGCCACCAACCAACTAGTTACTATCTTAGGAGCCATCTTCCTCTTCTCTGTCTCTTTCTCACGCTTTGTTGCGATGAGAGAGAGAGAGAGCAAAACTTGGCTCTCCGGAAAATTGTAATTAAAGCTTTCCCTTCTGGGTCTCTTTATGAGAGTACCCCCGTGTGGAGAGTTGATACTCAAATGTTAACTTTTAGACGGGAAGAATATCTTTGCGAGAATCTTACCTACTATACAATTGACCTGACGACTGATTTTGCATCCTTTTAGGACGGGGTTTTCTTGTTACTACCTTTCCGTGCTCTATCATCTTATTCTTCTGCTCCCTATCTTTATTGTACCTCTGTCTTTATCTCCTTTTTTTTTTTGGTTTTCATCACCTTCGTCTTTTATCCCACACCACTGTGCCTTGCTTAACATTCGTACTTTGAGAGAGAAGATCGTCTTCTGACAAACGGTTTTTACTGCATCTTAAAAGCCTCGTGAATATGGGTCCAAATGCCGTAAAATGCCTCTCCTAGCATCTGGTTTTACATGTACGGCATAGATGTTACTAGAATCCATTTCCATAGGAGTGGTATTAAAATATTCATTCTCTATTTTTTCTTCTTTTGGTGTGTGTACGTGTTACAAAGTTTTTTTTTTTCGTTGTTGAGTAAGACAGCACAGAAAATTACCTATGAAAAAAGAAATCCTCCTTTTTTTCATCTACTTGTTTCATGACCTTCTTTTTCATGGTTAAAAATAGCTTATGTTCGTCGTTGTATCAGGTGTGAAGTATACGGGAAACTAAGTCCTCTGCAGTAAGACTGCACGTTCTATCTGCATCCATGCCTGTCTTCTTATTTACCTACATTTTCTGGGGACGACTAGCTGCATTTACGGAAGTACTTTTCTTTGGCAACTTGCCTTCAGAAGTAATAGTGAACTGTCTCTAGATGATACGTTTGTTACGATTTTGTTGTTTTCTGAAGAAAAAAATGATGGATTTTGCACTATTTATATTATTTAGTTGACATTCTTCCAAATGTAATGTGTTAGTAAACGTCTTCAAACGAAAGTGCAAGGCTTTACAAATCATCATGTATGAATTATTGCGCGGTCTGGTTTCACCTTGGTCACATTTCAATAATAACCCGCTTCAAATAGTCCTAACATGAATTGACTTCTACTACAGTTTGATCACTTCCGGTTTGTTACTATTGGTTTTCTGATAATTTATTTCGAAGTTTTGTTTCGATGTGCTAAATTCGTATTTTGTTCGTGCTTCTATTTGTGATATATTAAACCTACTTCAAACAATTTCTAATATACATTTCGCTTGATCATTTCCGGTTTGTGTTTCAGCTTTCAACTGGAAGTGGAAACTTTTAATAGGCGAGATTCAACATTAGAGCAGTGCCTACCTAGACAAATTATAACAGATCTCGTGTTTTTACAAATTTTAGGTAAATACCTTTGTATTTTAATTTTGCAAATGAAGAGTTATCATACATGCCTAATTGTGTGTGTGTGTGTGTATGAGTGAGAGAGAGAGAGAGAGAGAGAGAGGGAGGAGTGTGTCATTTCTACCAAAAGTAATGTTGTTAATTGTACGTTGTAGTCGTTCAATCCCGCCAGCCCCCC
>JAGDQP010006816.1:37517-60132 GCA_022664845.1 Lepisma saccharinum | reverse complement strand
AAGGCGCGACGAATACCTAATCCTCCAAAATTGACGGGGAGAGAAGCCTGAAGCCATGTGTCGTCAGGAAGGAAACAATTTAGGATGCATTCTAAACCAGATTTAATGGTGTTATCGTAACGTTCGAGAACATCTTCTTCACTCCAAAAAGGCGAACAACACAGAAAATAATAATAACCTTGGTATGGTAAAAGAAGATCTTAATAAATAAAATGCTGAGTGTGCAGAGATCGATGAAAGACGTGAAAAATACATTCGATGTTAGAACTAAATACATTTGTAACAGTAATATTTGCATTTTAGCATCTTAATAACAATTCAAAAAATGAGTTACAAACTGATGTTAAATTTCAGCAAGACATCATTTATGTAACTTGAGCGATGGGAAACAAATTACACGTAAACGAAGAGACAAAACGCCTTATGCACTGTTCATTTACCCTTTGTGTCTGTTCCATGTACATAGAAGTCACATTCTTGAATAACAGTTATAAATGAATTCATGAAAGTCGAATATTTTTAACATTGCGTACTAAACACACAAGTTTATATAAGTGGTTTAGAGTCAGGGATTCCACCATAATTTTCAGTTTGGGTGGGAGTGTAAAGTAAAAACTGGGAGAGTGTAAGTGGAGATTTGCACGGTTTCTACTGATTTTTGGCCAAGTTGTTGGCAGGTGATACTCCCAAAGGGGAGTCTGGCGGAATCAGTGTTCGAAGTCTACGTTAAACTGTAGGTCCCGTCCTTGGGACGTCCTCTCTATCCGATTGAAGACAATGGCAACCGCCATCGATTTACCTTGGCCAGGGACTTTCAGGTCAGCACCTGCCCTCGGGTAGAACACACACAATCATCTTTATTTTAAATTCGCCGCTTTTACCTCTTGCCTTAGCTCACAGCTTATATATATAATTCACAGCCATATTCAATTCATGTCTCGATGAGGCCTCTCCCGTAGGAAAGAATTTGTCTGCTGCTCCCAAGCTGCCCAGACGTGTTGGGAGTAGAATCAAAGCTCTCAACTGTGATCACCACTGTCTTATATTCACAGCAGCTCCCCAATTGCATCATGATGCTGGATGGGCACCGTTCCAGTCCCTCTTGCTTTGGAAAAAAATCTTGTGGCAGAGCCGGGAATCGAACCCGGGACCCCACGATCAGCAGTCTGAGTGTGTATATGTGAGTGTGGCAAATTAATTGTGAGAAAGAATTTTAAAGTATATAGTTCCTTTTTAAAACTGCAGTCCAGTGATCGATTTATGCAGTTTATAGAGAGAAAATTTCAAACACGTTAGAATGCCGTATTTGACGCCTTTGGCTAGGAGCAGATTTCGGAACGCAGAGCTAAGGATGGTCTTTCCAGAGAGGGGGAAATCCCAACCATTCGTCCTCCAAATCGAACACTAAACTGCACTATAATATAAAAACAGGATAATTTTATAACACCTAAGGTCTAGCTAGATCTGAATTCAGCTATAACACGTGACCCTAAAGAAACTTTGTATTCGCCTGTAACATGCTATTAACGATATTTATACAAAGTGAGTCATGAATCTTGGATTACGCCTGTAGAATTTTACACCATATCACAGCCACTTTACACTTTATAAATCGACTTACGATTGTCTAGATCTTTGATAACTGGATAATTATCTGGAAGTTTTGTATGGTTTTGAAAAGCAAATTTACTTAATACATAATATTTATTTTATTTTAAAAGTCTTGGTCTACATCTGGCGCACATTGCTCCGATTGAAAATAACGTTAAAAATTATTTATTTCATAGTTTTGTTAAAAAAAAAAGGTATGTATTATTTGATTTTTTTTTTTAAGTCTTACTTGGTGTTTGGAAAAGAAGTAAATGTTTTTTTTTTTCTAAAATAATTTGATATATCTGTTTTTAACTGCTTAGAAACAGTTTCCATTATTTATTTGTAACTAAAGTATGATAATTACAACGGTAGATTATATTTCATAGATGAAGTATTTTGTCGGGAAATAATAGCATTGCACTGAAATAATACAAAAAGTTGGATTTGTAAATTTTGCAGTAATTGGTCGTATAGCTGTCAAAGATGCTCGTTTAAAATTTATAGTATGTCCTTAATTTTTCCAAAATTTATGACGTTTATGTATTAGCGTAGTTTTCAGATTGTAGGAAGTCTAAACGAGATTAACGCTTCATAGCTATTATAATTCATCTATGATCTTGACAGAAAGGTAGGCTTGCTGATAAGAGCTTAGGGACAGTATTTCTGACAAAGAGACTCACTTGACCATGACGTATATAAGTTGATGTAACTCGATTACCCATGATCCCTTTCAGTTCAAGTGACGGCTGGCGCATCTTTATCTACACGAATTTATTGAAAGTTCTCAATAACATACAGTTTGGAAAAAAATATCAAGAAGACAGGAGGTTTCGATCCAGCGACCTTCAGCGCAGAATGCCAGCACATAGACCACTACACTAGGAAGTCATTACCTTTTTTTTTTATCTACTTTTCGAATAAATCTAGTATTACTTGCTTATACACGTTCGCACTGTTCCTTTTCTTATCTATTTCCTTTTTTGATTTTCTATTTTGCCCGTCCTATTATCACACATTTGAACGTCTGTATCGTATGGGAATTCTTTTGCAATATATCTCCTCTTCATTGCTGTCACAGTAACTTGAAAATTAAGCACTAAACATGCGATATGTTTGGCAGGAGCATAATTTTTCATACTGAAATTAGTTTCCAATATTCTCACCACGACATGGGATTTACTTTCTTGGAAGATAGTACAGCAATCATTGTCTGCATAGGCCCTCAACAAGCAGAATACACATGCACGTTGTTTGCGGTTAGTACATGTGCTGCATTAGCAATGCAGAACTGTACTGTGCTAATCTCTTTCAGCAGCAAAGAAGGAAATTTATATTTTGAATAATAGAACAATGCTTAACCAAGAATTATTTTACTGTTCAAAATATAAGTTTCCCTCATTGCTACTGGAAGAGGCACTGTACAGTACAGTTCTGCACTGCTAATGCAGCATTTCGATGCACTGACATCTACAAGCATTCAAACAAGAAACTTACAATCAGTTATAAGATACGACTTTCCATTGTTGGACACTGTAAGAAGAAATAACTGTATCAAGAAATAATTCTGAACTATGTAACTTATGCCTTGATAATTTTTAATCCAGTGTATTTCTGCTTAGTACAGCGCTATTATGTCATTTATGGGAAGCGACTGGTCATATTATAAATACAACGTTATAATATTACTTTTAATCTACTTACAATAGTTTCTGTACACAGTGGAAAAACACACAAAATGACGTGCTTACTGTCGAACAATGAGCCTATTTTATGTGATATATGCATGTAAGGAATGCACCGTCAAATGAAGTATACTTCTACATCGTAGTGCTGCATTTATTATTTAATAATTAAAATAAGAATAAATAAATATGAGAACAATAATAATATTAAATGTGATAGACATTCAGTAACAATTTTATAAAAAGAAATATTTAAATTAGTAAAATGGCATAAAATAAGTACATATCTGATACCAAGAATCTCTGATACACATGTACAATAAAAAATTAACAAGGATACTTTTCTTGTGGAAAAAAAAAGCATTACATTCATACCAAATGTAAACGCTAGGTACTTCTCATGTAACTCAAGTAGGGAGAGTTCGAAATGGTGACACTGTTAAAAGGTACGAGTAGCAGGGACAGTTGCAATGTTTTTTAAAATCAGTTATTGAAATTATGTGACAATTTCAGTCAACATGCCCAGGCAAAGCCAAGATCTCCCAACAAAAGATGCACCATCTCCGTATACGTCTCATGTATTTTTATCGTTGCACAAAATTTCAATGCTACTCCTACAAATTCAAACCCAAAGAGTCCTAAACTTCAGGGAAGTAAGTTAATAACCATTTCAAGAGTTTTGTCCATGCCGATTTTTTATTTTCTTTCTTGTTCATTGTTGAAATAGCTTCACTGTTGTTATGGATATCCAAACGTATAACAACGAAGCTCTTTCAACAATGAACAAGAAAATAAAAAAATAGAACTCTTGAAAGTTATGAACTTTCTTCTCTGAAAGTCTGAACTCTCTAGGCTCGAATTTGTAGGAGCAGCATTGAAATTTCATGCAACGATAAAAATACATTAGACATATACGGAGATAGTGCTGCCATCTTTTGTCTAGGAATCTGAATGACAAGTCTATTTAACAGCGCTAATATAACCTTGACAGATTACGATGAATTTTCTATATTCAGTTTAAATAACGCCTTTTATTATTTATAGAAACCTTTTATAGTAGTACTTTGTATAATGTGCAAACATTTTATTATTTATTTGTACTTCAAGGTTTTTTTCTCTATTTGTAGTAAATACACGTGATAAACCGGAAGTCCCTTCACTGACACTGTGATGGTTTTCTAGAATTCAGTCGAACTGTTTTTCTGTATACTTCTCAAATTCCTCTTGCAATTTGCTGTACTTTTATTTCCTTCATGATGAAGAAGCTAAATACTTGTCTTTACTGTAAGCCCCTGCATCACTTTCTTCACTGCCATTAGTTTCTTCTTAGCATTCTTTCCCACTCTGATTTGGAATCTAAAAATGTACTATACATTAGTAGTACACGTAAAAAACTATATATTATTTTGCAACTGTTATAATTTTTTTCATTATCCTTGTACATCATTTAATTTACGACAGGAATTTGCACCCTTGTATAAAGCGCAGCTCATCCACTATAGCCCAAAAGACAAATAGGTACACTTCATGACCCACAAAAAATGTAAAATTTACAAGATAAAGGTAATTTCTCTAGCTAACCAACCCATTTCGCTAACCCGACATATTGCCCGTAATTTTTGTAGCAAACTACGTGTCATTAATAACACAAACTAATACATTAAAATTCCTCTACATGCTGCTACATTTGTAATGTAACCAGAGTACGTATTTAACGAAATCAATAACCAATGGCTTTTCGTAAATCTTTTTAGATGGCTGGCTGTCGCTAGGTGTTTATAGAAGTGTATGTGGTTATTATCTGCAAGGAAGTGAGCGATATAGAGCGTACATTTATGGATCCAATAGGTGGCAGAAGTTTATCCGGACAGTTTATATTAAGCGGTAACTTAATCTAATTGAACGTATTCAAAGCCCTTTGGCTCGGGCCGGGATAGGATAGGTTGCGGTAAGCGAACCTTAAAACAATCCTGCCACTCGCCTGGTGAAACAATGGGAATCCCTCGGAACCCTCAAGTCAGGTAGGCCGCCGACCCATATGCATTTTTAAGTTGATAGAAAAACTCAACCAGAAAAGGAAACGAAAGCAGTTTTGTTATTCTAATAAAATCTAACCTAACCTGTTTTTGTAATTGATCTCTCAATATAACATACTCTTCCAATAAACTGATTCACTACGAATGATGAGGTATATAAAAATAATGCCCGACGCAAGCTGAATACCTGAACAAGGTCTGATTACGTAGTTGGGTTATTTTACAGTGTATGAGCCGTTAATAAGTAACGTTATAGCATAACAGGTATCTTAATCTAGAGCCTAGACTGTATCCTACATACTATATTGAAGTCCCGAAATATTCTGTCACGCATATCCTTATAAATTGGAACATAATAGATATTCGTATTTTACTTTGGAATTGTGTATAATTTTAGTAGGTTCATGTAACTATAAATAACGTAATATCTTCCCTGATGCTAGAATCGTCAAGTAGTTCACACGACTACGTGTTATACAACCATTCCGAGTAACCACATGTACCTATCATTATAGGTTAGAACAACGAATGCACTGCCTACTATACTTTAAAATTATCGATACATCTCTTGCCCACTACGCTACTATTTTACCTGTATAATTTATGCAACCGCAATAAATAGTACATATATACTATCAAACATTTCTAATAAGTACTTACCCAGACACGGAACTGCCCATAAACGTCATCCCGACTAGTTGTTCTTCACCTGCATCTTACAGCCGTTACTTGAACTAACAGCTACTTTCGTCAAATAGTTATAACTTACAACCGACGCAAAATAAGTGTCAATTATACAACCAGTTATTTTAATTCCTAAGACCACCACTTGTCTCCACCACTGATGAAAAGGAACAGCAACAGGCTGAATCTGTTGTTGCTTTCTGCAAAAGCAAGCACGGACGAGTAATGGTAGCTTCGGATAGCGATAATCACGGATAACAACCCTAGTGAAATTGATAATAGTTTGTATATAACAATTACTATTATTACTGTCGTAGACAACAGTTTAGCTAATCTTTATATTGCGATCAACGTGTGTGCAGAATTGTTTGACAGTTAAACCAAACAGGCTATGTACTGCGCACGTTGACGCACATGGTAACTTGGGAACACCTTCGGCCTCGAAAGCACCACGCACATGGTAACTTGGGAACACCTTCGGCCTCGAAAGCACCACGCACATGGTAACTTGGGAACACCTTCGGCCTTGAAAGCACCTGTACTTTTTGTAGACCCATCGGCCTTGAAAGCACCTGTACTTTTTGTAGACCCATGTTGTCTGCCTTTCGCAGTCGTTATTTCGCCATGTTTTCGTCTCATGTTGCAAGGCAAAACTTTTCACCAGAAAAGCGCCTTTACTGTAGTCAACCAGGCTAAGTACAGTGCATGTTTATGAATATGGTAATTTGGGAAAACATTTTGCCCGGAACGGATCTGTATCTTCTGGAAACCCATGTGGTTTTACGTCCTACGAAGTCGCCATTTTCCCTGTTTTGTGTCTCCTGTTGCGAGGCAAAACCTTTTACCTGAAAAGCGCCTTTACTTTAGTTAAACAGGTTGTGTATAGTACATGTTTGTGAGGGGCGATGACAAGGTGTCACGACGACAAGTTATACCACATTTTGTGGGTCAACTTGTCGTCGTGACACCTTGTCGCCAGCGAACCGAAATAAAAGTGGTATAAACCTGTCGGGTGCAGCCCGACAAGTTGTACCTCTTCATGAATGTGGGTCAACTTGTCGTCGTGATACCTTGTCGCCAGCAAACCAAAATAAAAGTGATACAACTTGACGCCAGTGAGCCAAGCATTGCGGTACTTGTCGTCGTGACACCTTGTTGCGGTCCCGTTTGTGAACAAGGTAATTTGAGACAACCTTCTACCTTGAACGGATCTGTACGTAATTGAAAACATGGCATGTTGTCCACATGTCTTGTACCCCATGTTTACAGGAGCATGTGCTGTTCATGTACATTTCTTGGAAATATGATTTATACCGCAAACCGCCTATTCGAAGACATGGAGAACATTGCACTCTTGCCTGAGAACCGCCTGTGTCTTCAAAAACAGGCAGTTTTCATTGCAACATGCGGTTCACAAAAACGAATAGAGAATCACAAATTCTCCGAAGACTTCTGCTATACTTTCATAAAGTTAGAACATGACAAGCAGGTTATTAAGTAACAACTGCTACTTCGTAGTATAGAGCCTATACCGAAATGTTGACATTTGAATAAGGAAACAATAAACACGGGACAGAGATATTTGAACCCCGGTCTTTCGATTACCGAAACTGTCAATTGAAAGACCAGGGTTCGATTCCTTGTCAGCTCAGTGTTGAATTTGTTTTCGTTAAAATTTCTTTTATTTTGTCCAATTATGTCTATTATACAAGCATATAAAAACCATGAATGATAAGAGGAACAAAAGTCTTGATTAATAATGAGTCACTTCTTGATTGAGACAATTTAGAAGCACAACATGTGTTTCACTAAAATACGTTGTTCATCAGTCATAAAAGAAAACCTTTTTCACGTGCCAATAATTTTATAAATCATCAGGGATTATTCTTATCAAAATAAAACTTTATGAACTGAAATCACACCTCCAATGAAAATTTTGTTTAAACATTTGTCCAATACGTAAATGGTATGACAAAGCTAAAATTATAGGGAAAAAAATGATAATGAAAACTAACTCGGGGATCCTAAAATTGAACCATATTATTCTTTATTCTATTCAATGTGAACAGTGTTGATTTATTTTTATTGGTACAAAACTTGTCAATGAACGTGAACTAGAGGTCTCCAACCTTTTTTGTCTGTGGTGGCGCCAAATTCGCTAAACAGGAAGAGGTCTAGGGCTGTATTATAAAGGACCAATTCAAAATTAATATAGTAATTATTTTACATGCTCTATTAGTAACAAAATATGTAACAGAAAATAGTGAGTATATATTAAAGGACAAAATTCCTCCTTAAAATTATTATTTTTCAGATCCAATGTAAAATACAGTAACAGTAACTCTGGATTTCTTTCGGAGAGAGTCAATATCGCTACGCGGGTCGTAAGCTGGAGACTCCTGGGTTATACCAATAGCATGATCTGTATTATACAGCACAGAATATACCTATATAGATAAGAACATATCTTAGTTTGTTATCGCAACACGCAAAAACAAGAGAGAATTGATTCACTTTTGTTACTAACGAACACTTTGGTTCAGACAGGTTTATATCATTTCACTTTGCACCAGGAAGCACCTCAGTAGGCAGTGTTGCCAATCTATTTTAAAATTCATTTCTGTTAAATGGTAGTACGTTAGTTTATTGAAAATTTTATATCCTCTAATAACAATAACTATACATGAAGCACAGCATACAATGTTGCAAGCTATAAATACTGTAACAGGTTAAACGTTGAAAGTAGAGTAAATTCCGTCCGAATTTTTCATAGGACCATCACTTGATAACAGAACAAACAACACTATGCCGTGGCCACTTTTCATGGAATACTACTGAATAATTTTGGTCAAGGACCAAAGGGCGAACACATGGTGCCGAATATATAAGAAAGTACACATTCGTTTTTATTATGTCCGTCTGTCTAGTGCCGTAGCCAAGGTGGGGGGCACCCGGACACGTGCCCCTCTTACTACTCGGGCTATGTTTTCGTTTGCCGGAGCACATAGCATCTTTTCGAGCGATTCATTAGTTTCTCGAAACAATCATACATTGTAATATTCTTACAGGTTTCTGTTGATTATTAATGGAGTATACATAACTTTCACTCTATACCCTCTTTATTTATCAGCTTTAAAAATAATTAAATCTTTTCTTTAGTGAGCTGTAGGCAGTGCAAATTTGTCCTATTTTCTTGTCTTTTGTCAAGAAAATAAAGTCATAGTAATGGCTGGTATTCAATTTTACCTAGTGGTAGGCTTCTTCTTCACAACTATATTGTGTGCCGGGATGTCGGAACAAGGGACCTTTGCATACTAACCGTTTGCGAGCACGGCAATATTATATATTAAATATGTAAATATGAAAGCTATTCTGGCTTTGTTCCCCCAACCAAAAAGCTACTCCCTATGTGACTGGCTGTACGTAAAATAAACAAATTCCACTGTAATGAAATATTTCTATATTACAATTTTCTATGACAAGTAGCAGACTTTGAAAGATAGGATTGTATGGTATATTTCCCAATTTCTCCGGCTCGTGATGTGATATATGTAAGTACTGTTCACTCATATAGTACTACATATTCTCACTGACCTCAGTAGCTCAGCCAGTTGTGGTGTGCCGTACTATGCTATCGTACTATGCCTTGAGTGAGGTTCATCAATTAGAGTCCCATTCGGGGCAGATCATCCAGACTGAGATTCTTCCTGGTTTCCACCAGATAAATACTGGGATAATACATTTAATATGGCTGGGCCCACTCCTTGCCCTCACTCCTTTGTTACGGAAACAACACTATGTTTAGTTTGTTAGAAAGCTCAGGCAATTAAAAATGACAGTTAACACATAGACCTAAAAGCAATTTAAAAAAATTGGAAAAGAAAAAATAGTACATAGCTTATCTCTTAAGAGTAGCCATTTGCTCCACCGGAAGACAGATTACGAAACAATCAAATTGTAAATAATCTTTAGGAAAAGACGAACAAGTAGATAAAATGTAGTACAAGGTAATCAAAAGATACAGTGTATGATGTATCACGAGTTTTGTAACCTTCGATATGCTCAATAAAATCTGTTCTATTCTTCTCTCTCTCTTTTAAGTGGTTGGCCGGGCATAGCTGCCGTGTCCGAAGTAAATAAACATAAATCAGTTTTCACTGATAAAAAATAGGAACAAGAAGTTTTAATGCAAAATATTGGTCAGGTATCTACGAATATTAAATATTATTCAATATGTTTCCTAGATCATCACAACGGGTTTTAAAACCAGAAAAGAAGACCTTGTTTCTAGAGGCCACTTGCAGTACGAAGAGCGACCGAGGTTTCAACCCAAGTCCACATCTTCGCCACAGAGAAGATTGGTTCATCGCCGCAGTTATAGAGGTATGAGATTTGGGTTCTATTCTATATTTCGTACGTCTTATATTCTGATGCTGTCATCGTCCGTCATTCTGTATTATGGTTCTAGGAGTTAGTCTGTATAAACGCATGGGTGTTATTGAATTCATCTTCTATCCAATCTTAGTAGGTTCTTTCCTTAACACCCCAATAGACAGTTAACTAAGCCCCGGTGTTTTAATCCAAGACCTCTGTATTTTATCTAAGACTGAGTGCTCTACAAGAAATTGTTAGGTTCTAGCTGTTTAACGTTAACGAAAAAGTTACCAAACGTGTACAACAAGTGTACTTTTAGCGTTGCAGTGCAATTATAACAAAATTACAGGTAAGCTACGCTCCCCATTCAAAAGGATTCTCACCATATTTGAAAAATTTACAATATATACCTAGGTATAAAGTAAAATTCACTTTATCTTATCCCTAGTCTGAAAAGAAAAGAGAAGAGAAGTTTCCTCTCCAAAAATATCCACTTTTCAAAAAAATGTATTCACATGATCACAATTGGAAAAGAATTTTATCGTTTTTTTTTTTTTTGTTTTTGTTTTTAAATTTTTGGGGTCATTTTTTCACATTTGAAAAGTCATTTTATATGTCATACTTATGATTTTTTAGGTCATCAAGTTCCGAGCCCTAGCTATCACTAATCTTTTAAAAAGCCTGTAATAACAAAATATTAAAATATACTTTTAAAATATATAAATATATGAAAGTAACAATGGAATATTGTATTATCACTCGACTTACATGGCTATGCAAAATTTCATCATTGTTTGACGTTGGGAAATGAGTTTAATTAACATTGCAAGATTTGAGGACATCACAAACCATTGTGAACTAACAAAATCTGTAAAAATGATGCGCGTACTGTAAGATTCAAGTAAATACGGTACCAAAGCCTGCAAAATTTTAGTGATTGGCAGCAGTTCAAGGACGGCAGAGTCTGTTTCTGGGACGGGAAAACTCCAGTGAGTGAATTTCTATTCTGGCGTTGGTGAGTAAGAGTGCTTTTATGCCCTTGCGCTTTACGCTCATAAAAGAACGCAGGCTGAACGCGTTAGCCCTCTTATGCTCTGGCGCTTTATGCATTTTACGCTTCTATCCCTTCGGATCTGAAGACATGTCGCAGGAGCAACTGGGCAAAACAAAGAACACGAAGAACACGAAGAAGGTAGTTTGGTGTTGCGAGTGAGTTTTGTGCGTGCTATAGGTCAACGTCGGAGCAACTGGATTAAGAATGTCTGGCAACAGTCTGGCTGAAAACCATAAAATTATATTTATAAAAGAAGAAAAGGTAAAGAAGAATAAAGCAGAAGTTGGGATGTCAGTGCATTTTAAGCATGCGGTACGAAGTTTCTGAGCAACGGCTAGCAACATTTTACTTCTTCGGCTGAAAATTTGTTAAGCTAGTTACATAAATAGATTCATTTGGTTCCACTGATTCAGAAAACGCTCTGTTTGCGCTTCTCTCATTTACGCACTTAGAATGTTGGATCATAAAAGCCCAACGGTTTTCATAAACCGACAAGGAACCGACGTCAGTGGGTGGGGTTTGGGTGGTGTTCTCCATGCCGACACCGACGCCGGCCTGGAAAATGGTCCGACGATAGAACACCACTTATGGGTCACGTCGACCTTCCCCCGACTATTAGTTGGTCAGGTCGCCGTCGTGGTGGGCATTTGGCTTGCTGGGAGGAGTTTAACAATAAGTGGTAATTTGGAAATATTTCCTAGAGTTCGTCAGATTCGTCAACATCAGTTGTTTACTTCGCTGTAAAGGAGACGGATGAATCAGTAGCGTAACTAGAATTGTTTCCTTGCAAGGAAATTTTAGGGCCCTTGTTTTAGTGTCCTTCTAGCAGTATCTCCCACACTCAAAATTCAAATTCCAACTGTGTAGAACAATGTTGCTAGATTTCTAAAACGACGATTCTCTCTAGACTATGTGGAAATTCCTGTACAAACAAAAATTACTTCCCTTTCACCAAATCTGAGAACATTTAAAAATCTTACTTCGAGGCGACTTTTCTTGTAATGTCAAGTTTGCCATTAACTCATTTTAACTTATTTATACGTCGTCGGTACAGCACCCTCATGTTGCACCCATCACGCGGGGTCTTGTGACATTTTAGTACGGCTCTTGGCAGGAATCCCTAAAAAAACAGTGGTCGATGTTTATTATTGAGACAAGGATAAACGGTGATTCAAACTTCGGCAAAGTGACGCCGGCTTCCATGAACGCGCTATCTATGTGCTTTGCTTGCGATTTGGCTGAGTAGCCAATTGAGAGACGTGTTTAAGTATGTCTATTAGCTACTCAATCGCAAATAAAGCATGCAGCTAGCGCGTTCATGCAAATCCGGCCTGATATTTTGTCAGCTTTTTGTAAGAGAGGTAAGTACTTTACTATCTTTATTTCGTCTGTTTTGTACACAAAAGATCACTCAAGTTTCAACGTATACCATGACGCAATTGTACACTGTTTAGTATATTTTACTGATTTTTCTGGTAGTATGATTTGATATTCAGAAACATAGACCATATCTGGAGGGGTTACAGTGGCGGGATTCTACATGAATACGTAAAGAAGAATTACGAAAATAAGGAGGGTATAAATACACAACAATGGTATTTACACACTGATAGTTTACAATTATTTAAACTACACTTAATATATATTATTATTATTATTAATGCATTTTTGGCATTAATGTATTCGCATTGTCTTTTAAGGGGTTAAACCGTCCTCTCCTCTCCAAGATAAGCAAAATTAATGTGAAAGGAACAGTAGAATAGATACAGACAATCAATACTTTCTAACCAATAAGAATCTACAGAGTACACTCCATTCTCATTTTAAATTAATTCGTATTTTTAGACATGAATTTTTTATATCAATTTATTAGCATATTTTGTATTTTCGCAACACCCATTTCTAGGTGCGAGAACACAAAATTACAGGAGGCAGGGATAGTGTGTAGTGTGAGAGGGGGGGGGGACAGATACAATAATAATAAATTAATAATAACGAATTCAAACACTGTATTTAGTCACTTTTCATTTTTATTTGTTTAGTTCATTCAAAACAAATTTGTTGGGCAGAGTACTTATGTATATATATTTATTGTAATTATATATGTTTATTGTTTCGAAATCAGTGTCAACATTTGAGAAAACGAAAAATATGACATCCTATTTCAGCTTTTCAGTGCCTATCTCATTGCCTTTTTAGTATTTTAATGCCTTTTTGCCTGCTATTTCACATTTTTAGTGCCTATAAATCCTTTACTTATTACATCTAGATTCAAAAAGGAGTTACGCAAATATCATATAACACAGTGTCAGCCCTTCAAAATCCAGACAAGAATTTTACTCAATACAAAAGCAACTTTGTACCTAAGCATAAAGGAAGTGGAGTTTACCAAATTGCATATGAATTCAATAGTCGGTATGTAAGTATGAAAAAGGGTTAAAGAACACATACATGACGTAAAAAACATTAGTCCCATCCCATGTCAGGGTCAACCCATAATTTCAAAATAACACACATAATATAGTAGATGCTACGATTCTATATAAAACACACATATGAAAAACTTAGTTTATGCTTACATACACAAAAAGAACTTAGATTAGGAACACTCAGATAAAAAATTGACACCCATCTTACAAAGACTGCAATGAAACACTCACAAGGTTTTAAATTACTTTTATTCCCACATTCTTTTTCAACATACATATATGGGTTTATTCTCACACACCATCACATATACAATACACTGTTAAAAAGCATTTTTATCACCGTCCGGACGGAAAGACGCGTGTCAATGTGCATAGCAGGGATAGCGTCCACCACGTTTATCTTGCCGCTTGGACAGCTATTCGACTAGAAGACCACATCAATCTTCATTTCAATTTCCTTCTCCTTGTCTTTTTTTCGCATAAATCTGCAAATGGCTCCTTTTGTGAGAGGCCTTCAGGCACTTGTGACTCAGGCCTCAAACGTTGACAAGAAAACATTGACTTAAAAAAAAAAATACCAACAAACAAACAAACACACACGCAAAAAAATAGAGCAATACATTATGAGTGTGTATGTAGACTTCTTAATTGTACATCATGTAGAAGGAAAGAATTAAAATTTTGTGTAAACGTATCATTATATCACTACCACTGCATTATTAAATTTTAGCAATGAATTTCGATACTGACTAAGATTACACCAGTGATATTAAGGTATAATATATGTCGATTCCTTATATTATACTTGCGTAAGCCACAGTACTCTACTGACCCCCTAAAAAGTAACTACAGTATTATCTTATCACAGTGGAACAGTATTGATTTATAAAATAACTAGGAGTTCTAACGTCTAGAAAATCTTAAACACTATGTACCATTACGAACCTGAATCTGTATCTTCGAGTTTCTCTTTCAATCTTGGGAACGCTGGTCTAAGGGCCTCTGGAAATCTAAGAAATACCTTATACATCATCAGTACAGCTTTCTTTCTTAGATAGGGCTTCGTAGAAGTAAGCTAGGAAAAAATTAGCACAGATTAAATTAGAAAAAAAAATGCTCCTACTGGTGTGATTATGAATTTGTATTTCATAAAATGTTAATTACACGAAAACAAAGCAGCAGTGAAAGGAGGAAGTAATGTATCAGTACAATATACGGCAATAAAAGATCGTTGCTCCAAAAATTACGCGGGTGAATTATACAGCGTGTCTCTGAAATAACGCACTTTGGTGTGTGATTATTCACATCAAATTACGGAAAAAGTTCCTTTGACGAAATTTTGAAACATACATACTTTCGGACCTATTGGCGTTCGAAGGTAACAATGCATCGTGTCAAATGATGTCACATCTCAACAAATAATAAAGCAATCAGTGTCAGTTTGAGTAATGTCCATGATCGAAAAAGTACCGCACAGACAGGTTTTGCGAAATTCACTGTCAAGAATTTAACATGGTTTAATAGTGCAAGCATATACACCCCTCTAAGCTGCATACTTCAATCATAAACAGTATTAAAATGGATGTACAACTTCGATCGTGACTTGCTAAGCAGACGCTGCTTGCATCAATTTTTGTCGAGATATTGCGTTATTTCAGACTATCGCGCGTTAATTTTGAGCGCCTATAGCCCCGAAACTACTCGTCTTTTGAAATGTCTTCAAAAGAACAGTTTTCTTGTTATGTGAATAATCACCTCCCGAAGTTGGGCGTATTAATTCAGGAACGCATTGTACACAGCAATACGCAGTGTGATGGCATAGGCAATCCTCTCTACCTCCTTTTTCCCCAATGCTGTGACCTCATCTGGGCAAAAGCTTGCCATCTTTTTATTGTTTCTAGTTTTCGCGAAACCGCCGGTATGTTGTCCGGTACTCGTAACCTTCTTTCAACCTTACAAATATATCACCTGCCAGTTAGGAAAAGATAGGAACAGACGCATATCACTATCCTCTCCGCCAACCATGAATCTGGTCTTAACTACATGTAAATTCTCTGCACCCCTGTTTATCATCTTTTTCATTTCCAATGTTGTTTATTGTTTAATTTTCATTCTCTATCCTTTCTCTTGATCTATATACTTTTTACTTTCATTATATATTTTCTTCACTTATTATTACTGACTGCCACTGTTTCCTTGCCCTCGTCTCTTCAAGGAGCCTCATACTGACTCCCAGTTACCTCCCTCCTCACGTCCTCCAGCTTAGGTGTTTTGTATTAAGTACGTGCAGAAGTTCTACCTGTTTGTAGTGTGCATATAGAAGTGCGAAAAACAAAATGCAATTCACCTAGAACTGTGCATAATCGATATTGCAATCGATGACGTCTGGTCACAAGCCGATAAAAATCCTGAGGTTTGGAGTCGAAAAACTGTTGTAAGGCAGTTTTCACAGCCTTTAATGTAAAAGTTTTCCGAGCAAAGAAGTTCTGCAAGGCGCAAAATACGTACTGGTGGTAGTCTGTAGTGGCCAATTCAGGAAAATAGAGCGGGTGGGGTAAAACCTCCCAACCGAAGTCCATAAATTTTTGACGGGTGATGATAACAGCATGTGTCCCGGCGTTATCAGGATGGATGATGGCTCCTTGGCGACTGACCGCTTCGATCGCAATACCGCTCACCGTCTGTCTGACTGCTGACAGTAGAAAAGGGTATTAATGGTTTGGTTAGGTTCCAGGATCTTCCAGTAAATTAAGACTAACATCCCAACACATACTTAACATCACCTTCTTAAGATTAAGTTCTGGTGTGAACGTCGATGAAGGCGGTTCAGGAACGCGACACAATACTTCGATGCTTTACGTTCTGCTACGGAACACACTTCTCATCACCCGTGACAATACCTGTCAAGAAGCGTTCATTTTTGTACCGGGAAAGCAAGAGAGCCCAGGTCGCACCTCCCACTGAGTTGCATTCAGCTGATGTGGAACCCAACGCTCAAACTTTGAGGTGAAACACAGCGATTCGAGCCGCCTTTCTACTGTTGTCCTGTGTACCTGAAAGGTTTCTGCTAATTCCGCTACGGTTGGTTTCGTATGGCTTTGTCGAGATCCTTTTCGGAAAACAGTAATGCGGACGTCTATACCATGGTTGACCGTTACAGCTTCTGTCTCCGTTCCTGGTTTTTCCAAGCCACAGATTGCATATGCTTATCGCCAATTGCATCTTCACCATACACTTGCCAAATGTACGGGCAGGATGCGGCCTTTACTGAACTCAAAATGTAAATGGTGTCTGATGTGTTCATTATCGGTCCCCATTTCACCGACACGATACGCTGTTCCTGACTGCTCGTCCACATTCACGCCCTGCGCCTGTTACGTGGTTAACGAATCGCGCATTGGCAGCGCCATCTGTGAAGTCAGTAGTAAGGTAACTTGTGACATAAAAACGGGTGGAAGATTTGCACTTACCTATCTATTTCTCGTCACCTCCTCTTTCTCTTATTTATCTGACGATATATATAATGAAGAACGGTAGTTTTGGATCTAGCGAACCATAAGCCGGATTTTTATGCTTGAACTTGCATTTGAAAGCTCTTTGCCATACTAAGACACATGAAAAAAAAACTGGGTCGGTAGGACCTCCCTCGGACCCCCTAGGGCGGTGCGAAAAAAAATAATCAAAATTTCACATTTCTTATAAGCACTGACCCAGACCATATAGGCTGTCGAAAGTTAACGAATCTTAATCTACGTTTCAACACCTTTCCAACAGTGTATCGCACGTTAAAATTGGTGAAGGGGTTCAAAAGTTATGACGTTTTCTTAGCCTAATCACAGAATTTTCACACATGATAGAAAAGTTTGTCTGTCATTCTGTCTGCCTTTTTGTTTTAGCCCCAAATGGGTGGTACCGGGGGGTTTTGGGGGTCAATTGGGGTAAATCGAAGCTTATGTTTTGATAGGAGTCTTCGGGATACGGAGCCTATCATGGTCCAAAATCGACCTTTTGTATGAAGACTATGCAGATGCACTTTTTTTAACAGGCAGCCTTACAAAATAAATGATATCAGTATAAAAACCCTTTCGATGTAAAGGGAAGAGTGACGCAAGAATTCTACTCACAAAAGAAGTGATATCCATTTTGCGAGTGATTTTCTTTGTACCACTATGGGGGAGGGAGGATACTAAATCTCTTAATTTTATTACAAAGGAAACAATTGCGCCATAGTGACAAAGAAAATCACTCGCAAAATGAATATCACTTCTTTTGTGAGTAGAATTCTTTCGTCACTCTTCCCTTTACCCCGAAAACGTTTTTTACACTGATACCGTATGAGTGCGTTCCGTAACTCCTGTCTCCTTTTCGTTTCAATTTTAGGGTAGAAAGAATCCATGTTTTTTGTTGGAATTTTCCAAGCACATAAGGGAGTTACGTAAAACTTGAATAAGGCTGCTTATGGGTCGCTGAGACACATCCCTCACCAGTTGAACCAGTTTTTTCGAAATTCCAAATCGTACCAGGATACAACTTTTCCGTTTCGATAGAACCATAAACTTTCTTCAAATCAATGAATAGCTGGTGAACAGTTTTACGGTATTCCCATTTCTCCTCCAAGATTTGTCTCAAGGCGAAAATCTGGTCCAACGTGGATCTATTTCTCCTAAATCCACATTGGTGATCTCCAATTAGTTCATCTATGTTAGCTTAGGCCAGTTAGCAGTATATTACTCAATACTTTGTAACATGTTGGGACAGTCCGATTGATCGCCTTTTTTATAAACTATAACTATTAAAGAGATTTTCCATTTCTCTGGAAGCTTCTTCTTCCTCTATCATTTATCAATTTACGCCGCTCGTTGATTAGTGCCGTTCCTCCAGCTTTAATTAATTTGGCTGGAATATTGTCTATTCACAGTGATTTCAAATTTCTAAACTTCTTTATTGACATTTCGACCTCGATTTCGCTAGGTTCGGGTATCCACGGTTCTGCGGTATATATTTCAAAATCCTCTGTTTGCTCTCCGTTGTGTACATTAACAAGTTTGTCGAAATCAAGGTTGATTGATTTAAATATAATAATTCTGTGTATTGAATCATATGTAAGCTTGACATTCATCATTTAGTCCTAATGTGATGACAGGCTCTTATGATGTAAACCAAAACCAAAGTGATGGACCTAGAAGTTTAATAAGTTATTTCATTGGTTAATTTCATATTACACGCGAAATTTTAGAAGAGAACGTAGGAACCCAATTCACATTTTAAGTCAAAACAAAAATTGTTGTTTCGTTACCTACTTTGTGTATTTGTATCAAATTACTTGATTTCTTCACAAACTGCTCAGAAGCAATTTATACTCAATGGAAGTATAAAGTTTACCTATGTGTATGCTGAAGGATGAAAATGCGAATCTGTGTATCCACTATTGATCTGAGTGCATTATATAGCTCCCATTTATTTGACTTTTATCTAAGGCCTTTAGGCAACTTCGGATCAAACCAAATGGACGATAATGGGAGAATTGGCGGAATGAAGAAAGTGGGAGGAAACGAGGGAAAACCCACGCGCACGGTTTCTGTTCACCACAAAGCCCAAATGATACGAGGCGAGATCGAATCGGGGACCACACGGACTAGAGGTGAGAGCTCTACCACTGAGCGACCGCGGCTCCGGAATAGCCCTCATACTTTATGAAATATTGTCACAGAGTGTTCCCAAATTGATAGTGCAATTTTGAGGGCTGAAAACTCTTAAGTGAAATGAACAAAAATCTTAGTAAAATTAAATCCTAGAATATTTCGTTAGGAAGATGTAAACTGGAGAAAAGAGCCAATTGCGATTATAAAATCTGCAACTGTTTAGGAAGAAAGGAAGACACAGACATCATTTTAGAAGGAAAGCTAATACGTAGAAACATTGTAAACTGTTTCTTTTTCAAACTTAATTATGGTGTATACCCCTGTGAAACAACTTCATTCACAGTGTATCGACGAAAGTAACGTAGAAGTTTCCTACATGTTAACTTCCCTTTGTAAAATGTACCGTAAATAAGTAACGCCATATCCTTATTATTTTTATTTTTTTAATTATTAGAAGTTATAATTGCTTATTTTCCCTGACTATCTGCTGTAGCAAGCACGTTCGAGGGCCCGAAGGCCAAGATCCCACCAGCCACCCCTGCTAATTCCAGATTTGCACTGGTAATATCTAAGAAAACCATTTGCAATCATACCTAGTTCCGAATGAGCAAGCCTGGGGCTACTAGGTTACTTTTGGACTCTGTATCTAAAAGGACAGTAACCAACCAACGTGTTCTCGTATCCATAATAAAGAAGTTCGCAATAAAATACATATATAGAATTAAAACGTAGTATATAATAATAATAATGTAATCTCATTCCCACCACAATCTCTCTGATCCATGTAATACCTGGTAATCAGATGATAGAATAATAATAATAAAATCATGATAAATACTATATATGACATTGATGATGGTATAAATACGAATACATAGTAAATAAGCAATAATGAGCTCATGATAACAAAATTATATACTTTTGTTTTAAATAATCATTACACTAATTTGCCAAGAAATAATTACGTTTATGAAGGATATTACTAAGAGTTAATTGATTATATTTCTCTTCCACAAAAATTACTCAATAAAATATTATTACACTATTACCAGGCAATGCTACTCAACATTTAATATATTTCGAATATAAATTGGTGAGTATTCCATTAATTTGTCAATAATATTTATTATGTACCAATGTGAAATCCTTCAAAGCTAATGCTAAACATAATAATAAATATTAAAATATGTACTATGTGTATTAATAATAAAGAACAAGAACAAATATATACTTAAATAGTCGCAAAAGATGCCATAATATGCAATTATAAATTACGTCCATTTTATCTATTTTATAGGGTTCCTCTGATGAATAAATATTATCAAGGAAATAAACTTAAAACATGTTTAATTTATTCAACATTACTTCTAGAATAAACACTAACCGTTATTAAATTTAAACAACACTTAAAATTAGTGCTAAGTATAATATTAAATGATAATGGATATGGATTATGTAAATAACAATTACGTATGAAAGTAATGATAACAATAAATAAGTTAAATGATTAGAAAAGTATCTTAATATATCTAACTTATAAAATTATCCTATGTAAATATTACTTGTCGAAAAATAAAATTGAACAAATTATCCTATTAAGGACAAGGCATACCGGTTTTCTAACAATTCATAATCAATCATAAAAACGTTGTAAAATAGCAAATTAGTCACTCTAACTCTAGAAAGTACTCCAAGTTTATTTAATATGTAATAGAGCAAAATTCCCTAGTACCTCTTGCACTTTAATTATATTTCACTACGTAAATTGTTTTGTAAAATGCAGTCAGTACTTCAAGAGCATAGCAATATTTCATTTAATATTTATCTTCGGTTTGTTAGAAATCGATCTAAATGAGTTTTTGATACTCTATTGCAAAAACTCTGTATACAGTCGTGGATCATTTCATATTTGATGTGTTATTAGGCCATAAAAACGCTGTCTACTATCATGTAAGTCGTCATCTAGTGGACAATATAAAACAATATGCTCCGGAGAGCCCAATTCTCCGCATTCACAATATTTATCTTTAAGACCAAGTGTATGTCGAGTCTCCGGATATGGATCATGCCCTGTAATAAACTACAATATGCCATATTCTGGGTTAAATCCATATTGCTGTACTCTTTGGTCAACATTCGGTTAGATATTCCATGTGTGTCTTCCGGTTTCACTTCTATCCCATTCTTCTTGCCATCTCGTTAATAACCATTTATCCATTTCACCTGGATTTTGAATAGCTTCTCCAGTAAGTATTCTAATTTTTTGAAAGTCTTCGTATTTAAACCAACAGGCTCTTTCTAAAACCAGCAGATGTGAGGGCCACAGTCAATTAATCTGTGGAGACCGTTCTATAGACGCCTGTTAAGCGTATCAAGAGCTTTCTTTGTAGTCGATTTAACGACTTTGCAAGGGTTCTATTTTCCACGAGTCTATGGGGCCAAACACTAGCCGCGTATGCTACAATTGGTATTATAATTACTTGGTGATATTTTCTTATTGTTTTAATAGGAATATGGTACCTTGTATCCTTGTATTAGCCATGGTTAGTATCCTGTTGATGAATTTTAAACTTTTCTTTCTCCCTTTCTTAATATGTGCACTCATATTCAAGTCTTCATCGAGGATTATCCCTAGGTAATTCACTTGTTTAGATCTTAAGTTTTTTCTGTTATATTTAACAGGATGTCTACTGGATGTTGATTTTCAAATTCCAGGTTTTCCAGGACTATTTTTCTACTTTCTCCAGGTAGTATAATATAATTTTCTTCTTGCAAACAAACAAAAAATCTTTATCAATTAAAAGAAGCATACTAAGCGCATATTATTTTTTAAGTCATTATAGAACATGAAAAATAATATTTATGTACTACCTATCTGATAAAATGTAGGTTTTCGAGAGATTTCAAACAAAAAAATAAAGTAGAATATTCCCCTATCAGAAGGTGGTTGAGAAAATTGTGCAGTAACAAACAAGCAAACAAATGGTACAACCTAGATGTAGGACTGATATTTTTTTATTAATTTCAACGAAAAATTAGTTGAGATCTAACAGATCCAACATTTAGGATATACAATTTAACTTTCTGCATGTAAACTAACCAATACTCTTGTTTAATAATA